>JAQIVE010004119.1:0-15172 GCA_034698285.1 Sminthurinus bimaculatus | reverse complement strand
ATCTCCTGAAATCAAAGTTAAAAATCAAAAAATATATATTATTTATTATTATAATGTTCATCTTTTATCTTCGACAACAGTCACAAAATAACACCACTGAAGAGCATACTTATTCTAGTATGTATTGTGATACAGCACTGAAAAACTTACATTGCTATTATTTCCTATGCAAGTTGCTTTCCAACCACCATAGTTTCCACTTGGATCAGACTGATACAGTTGAAAACCATAATGCTTGTCCCATCCCATATAAAGAATTGATACTCCAAAGGGCCGTTTTCCTAATTTCAAATCAGAATTCGTACAATTAAAGCTTGGATTTCTAGATAGACTCAGCATATATGGTGTAAATTGTAAATTAAAGGACAGTCATTGATGCAACATTTTTTTACAATACATTTAAGATTAAAAAATATTATATAAAATTTACCTCCGTATTGAGTGTATGCTTGTTTGATATCGCACAACCAGGCAACAAGTTGTTCACAAGGCATAGGTTCGCCGTATTGCAATAAATAACGTTGAGCAATGAGACGGAGTTCATTTGTCAAAACATTAGCATCCGATGTAATTCCAGCCACACTGCAAACCATATCACTAAAAAGCAAATGGAAAAATACATTACACATTAAAATACTCATATTATGCATATCAAAATGCATGATTAACTGCATAATTTTAATAAAATCGAAATCACAATGTGAAAAAATTCTAGATATATTCTTGATGTCATACTCGTAAAGCTTGTAGATTTTATCAGAGAAGAAGTTTTCATCGTCCAAAAGAACATTTGTATTCTTTTTCTCAGCAGCTAAAATGATTCCGTCTTTTGCCAGAATTCCTAAACAGGTACCAGCATGACCGATTGCTTCCATGGCATACTCTACTTGGTACAAGCGCCCTGTCAAAAGAAGAAGAAGAAAGGTTCAAAACCATGGTATTTAAAACCATATTGTATAGTACATTTAAAAAAGTCTTTACATTTTCTAACTTTAGCCTTAAGTCAAATACACTTGTGTGTTTTCAAAACACGTATACACATAGTAAGTATATTATTAAGTACAGCATAATTTTATCATCTTAGAATAATCGCAATATTATGTACCTTCCGGAGAGAAGATGGTTGTTCGCGTATCATATCGCCGAGCCTAAAATTTCAAAGCGAAAGATAAAATACACATTTATGAAAAAGCAGAGGGCTCAAATTATTGGTTTTACATGCCAATTAATAAATTGCTTAGGTATTTCATTGACCTGTCATCATCTAAATATTATTTGTACAAGTATAAGTTATACTGTATAACAAGTCATGATGAAAAAAATGACAAAAATACAAGGGCAATGAAAAAGTCTTACCATTGTGGAGAGTAAACGAAGTTAACTTTACACTTGTGTAAAATGGTTCAAAAAATCACTTTTTCAAACGATGCTTTAGCTAAGATGAACTGTGAACAAAACAATATTTATTTAAATGCAGTTATACTTAACTTAAAATAGATTTCTAATTAAAATTTCGACTGTCTGACAAGAGCCGAGAACAGAGTGACTTTGCATAAAGAAAAATTATATGCCGAGGCTTAAATTATTCCGCTTAAAGATACATATGTACATACATGTGTATTGAATGGCCGAAGCTTGATGACAAAAAAAAGCGAAATTTTTTTTTGGATGTACACAAAAGCTTTCAGCCACTACTATTCTAGTTTTTTTGTATCTACTATCTACTCATTTAATTGCAAATTGGCGTGTATTTAATTGGGATTAAGTTAATTTTCAAGTATTTTATAGTGTCTAATACCTTTTGAATCTTGAAGGTTCACTCTAAAGCTTCAAATAATATAATATACACACATCGTTGCATTTAAGTTTAAGTCTAAACTTTTGTATAAAGTATTACAATTTAAGTATAATAGTTCCGGCGGACGGAAGACAGAAGCTTTATTTAAATATCAATTAAAACTAGTAGGATTCATTGTTTACAATTTACATACCGTATATAATTCAAATTTTACATGAATTTGGTCTACAATAAACCAGTCTCATCGCGGTTTTGGAATTGATGGTAAGCTCATTTTGCATTATATATTTTGCGTAAAAAGTATAAGACTGACTGTCATTATGTCATTATAGTTTATAAGCTTATCATTTATGGTAATTACTTATGCATGAAATAGTACTGTTATACCCACTGCATTAAACACACATCAACGTGTTCTCGTTTCTTTTTTGAATTAGTTATGTATTCAGGTTCCAAACGACGAAGAACCTCAATGTCCTCAACGGCAAGTTTAACAAGTAGGGATGATGATGCAGCTAGTTTAGATTTGGAATATCAACCGGAAGTTAAAAGGAAGAAGGTTTCCAGAGTAGAACCTGTAAGTGTATTTGGAACTTCAAGAAATACCTATGTTATTATTTAATCTTTTATGCCGTATTAAATTTATTTATTTATTAATTTTGTATTATTTTTAAACAGAGTCAACAATGTCAACAACTATATGATATCATTCGAAATCATAAGAAGGAAGATGGAACAATTCTGTGTGAAGCTTTTATTAGGGCACCAAAGAGGCGGCAGGAACCCGCTTATTATGAGGTATTTATTTATATGTGTAGAGCCTTATGCCTTATCTTGAAATCAAAGTATTTCTGAATTATAATAACAAATAACATTATAATATTTAATGTACTTACATAAATAGTAATGTCAAACAAACACTTTTTTGACTTATAGGTAGTAAACAATCCAATGGATATGCTTCGTATTCAACAAAAAATCAAATTGGATGAATATGAAGATATTGAGCAAATGTCTACTGATGTAGACCTCATGGTTACAAATGCAAAAGCATTTTATAAACCAAAATCATCTCAAGAGTACAAAGATGCTTGTGACTTATGGGATCTTTTGTAAGTTTTCGTTCATAGTTCATACCCACTATTGTAGCTAGCTTGTACGTTCTTTGTAAGTATTATTTTGAAAAAAATTGTGATAAGACGGAAAATAACAAAAATATTAATTTCATGTGTAGTATCGAAAGCAAATGTCGTCTGTTTGACCAAGAGTCACAATGGTCATCGGAAGGAGGAGATGGAAAAGGGAAAATAATTCTCAAAATGGGAAAATTGGTAAGTTCTTGTTTTTTTTACAATTTATCCATAATAATATCAGAGTTTCTTTGCCATCAGAATATTATTCAACTATCTAATCTTATCCTTTCTCAACTTAAAAACATCATTTTTATAGGCCAGAAGAGCCGCTGCAGTTGAAGCAAGGAAGCCAACAGCTGGTGACTTGGATGGAGGGGAAACATCAGAATCTTCAATTTCAACTGACCGAGGTGGCGATAGACAAGAACGGGATAGAGATGAAACTTCGTCCAATGTGTCAATGGATGGAGGACTTCAAAATCAACTCGAGGATTTATTTTCATCTGTCATGCAAATTGAGGTGGATGGTCGACAATTGCATGAAGTTTTTACACTTTTACCCTCTAGAAAACGCTATCCAACATATTACACTGCAATTGAACATCCAATTGACTTGAAAATGATTGCCACCAAGATTCAAGCAGGTATATTATATTTCAGCCATGCCAATAAGTCAATAAGCATAGCAGTAAAATAAATGATTTTAAAACAAGGTAGCTTACTTCTTACTTCTATTTTGTGTTTAAAGAACAATAATTTAATGTGCAAAAACTTCCTTTATTTAGGCGACTATGGTGCTCTCGCTGAATTAGAAAAGGACCTCCTTCTCATGTGCCGGAATGCTTGTACTTTTAATGAGCCTGGCTCCCAGATCTACAAGGATGCAAAAACGATCAAGAAAATGGTCACTCAAAAACGCCAGGACATTGAGCATGGTCGTCATTCAAACCATGGTGTTACTCCAGGGAAAACGAGTGAAAGAATTCGTAATAAACGCCTGCGTTCAGGATTATCTCATTCTGCCATGATTGCTGCCCTTCAATATGAAGATGAGGACGACGAAGAGGAGGATGATGTCGAGGAAATGGAGGAAGTTGAGGAAGAACAAGAAGATTTGGAGCAAGAGGATGACGATGTTGAAGAGGAGGAGGAGGAAGGAGAGGAAGATCAGACAAACCCCATTTGGATTTTATATGAAAGTGTCTCTAGTGCTCCTTTAAGTGATCCATTTAGACGTTTACCCAACAAGAGGTACTACCCAGATTATTACAGTGAAATTAAGAACCCAATTTCCTTATCACAAGTAAAAACGAAAATAAGACGGGGAGAATACGCTAATTTGACTCAGGTCCAAACGGATTTAAATATCATGTTTGAGAATGCCAAGATTTATAATCGTCCAGACTCTTCGCTGTATAAAACTGCCTGTAAACTTCAAAAGCAGATGCAGAATAGGGTCCAAGAATTGATGGGGGAAGACGAAGAGGATGACGACGATGACCCGGATAATGGTCCACCTGTTATTACAAAGATTCAAAATCACACTAATAATCCACATGGTGATAACCAGAATTCTAGCCAACAACTTCAGGGAAATCAAAACAGTAATGCTTCACTCATGGATTCATCATACAGTGACTCGGATACAAATCCTGGTGGAGGTGCTGGCTCTAATAATTCTTCACTTAATGATACCAATTCTCCAATGAATTCTCCAATTTTTACACCATTAGCAAGTAAATCTCCCTCCAATTGGAAAAAGGGAAAAGTAAAAGGAGAGCCTGTAAAAATCTCCGTGACTACCTTAAATACAACTCCAATGTCGGGTTTTGGTATTAAATCCACAAAACTGTCTTTTAAAGATGAAAAAGTTGTAACCAGTCCAAGGGATTTATTAAGAAGGCGGTTTATGATTCTCTACAAAACACTACAGGATTATGTTGTAAGTAAAAATTCTTTGACAGTGTTGCATACATTTTAAATGCTTGTGTGTAATTTTTCAAAAAAAAAGCAATTTATTAGTCGTGTATCTAAATTAAACATTTTATCCATAATATGCTAAGAATGGCTACGGCTACGGCCAAAAAAATGTAAACTATAGGATTTTCTTTTTTATTTTCTTCTGCTTTTAGGAACCTGATGGCCGAGTACCCATTACAATATTTATGGAAAAACCGTCAAAGAAACTGTATCCGTCTTATTACAAAATTATTAGCGAGCCCATAGATATGGTGACAATTGAATCAAATATTAATGCGGACAAATATGGAACGACAGACGAACTTTTAAAAGATTTTAAAGTAAGAAAATATTGTCATAAATAATTAATGTCATACTTATTTGTTCAAATTAAACAATTTTTACTCAAAAATTAGCACATTGCATGAATCAGCCTGCATTGTTCTAGGTTTTTTCGAAATTGTAATAATATTATAACATTTAAGTTGTATTTGAAGTATAAAGTATAATATAATCCATTCATTTGTTACTTTTCAGCTAATGTTTGATAACTGCCGGCAGTACAATGAAGAAGGTTCTATAATTTTTGAAGATGCTAATAAACTTGAGCGATTGCTCAACGACAAAATCATTCAACTTGGACCAGAAGTTGGATTTAGAACTAAACTCAAGAAGTATGTCCTATATTATGCTTTAAGTTGTTTCACTTCATTATCGAGACTTTTTTGCTCACAACGTAATATTCTTGACAAATATTCTTTCTATTTAATTGTTATACCAATGCAAAGGAGCTGCTTAGTTAATTAAATTATGCGTCATGAAATTTCAGGGGAAAGAAAAATCCTGCTGTATTGCAAAAGGTGAAGAGGTTGCTGGATGTTGTGCGGGATCATCGTGATACAAAAGGACGTCAGTTATCATTTATCTTTCAGAGGTTGCCGTCTAAAGCCGTAAGTTTTTTTAATTGTTTTTATAATGTTTTGCAACACGTTAAATGCACTATCTATTTTTCTCTATCAGTATTGTATTTATTTCAATTTTGAAAAGGAATAAAGTTATTACGTTTAATGTTGTGAATTACAGGAATATCCAGACTACTATGAAGTAATAAAAAATCCAATCGACTTGGATCGAATTTATCAAAAGGTACGTGGAAGTCTTAATTTTTTCTTAATTTGATTTCTTTCTTAATTTTTTTATTCCTCTCTACATTCTACATTATCTGGTAGCAAGTAAAAAATAATATTACATGCAAAAATAAAATATAATTTTGAATATTATACATATTGTTTAGATGAGAACGAATTGTTATGATTCTCTTGATGCCTGCTCTACGGATTTGATGCTCATGTTCGACAATGCCTACAAGTTTAATGAACCAGATTCTCAAGTTTATAAAGATGCTCTAATTCTTCAACGACTTGCCATGGCCACAAAACTGAGTTTGGCTGAAGATGATGATGGAATCCCCGATGTTCGCGCTGCTGTTCGAGAAATTTTGTTGTCTATATTTACATCCGTCTATAATCATCAGGATGAAGAGGGAAGATGTTATAGTGATACAATGGCTGAATTACCAGAATATGATGAGATTGATGGGCAAAAGTAGGTTCACACAATATAAGTTGCTAAAAGCATAGAGTACGAAATGATAAAATTACAGCAGTATTTATTAATTTAACTATACATTATATGTTCTTTTACTTCTGTGATTAGGGCACGAGCGCTATCACTGGATTTAATCAAGAGTCGTTTGGATCGTGGATTTTATAAACGATTAGATGCATTTCAAAAGGACATGTTTTTATGCTTGGAGAGAGCTAGAAATTTATCAAGGACAGATTCTCAACTATTTGAAGATTCCGTGGAACTTCAATCCTACTTTATCACGTAATGTTGCATAATATTTTATTGATTACTTTTGATGACCGCTCTTTTATTAGTATATTTAGCGATTACGCGTTTGTATTTAATGTAATAATAAATAATTCACAGAGTGCGAGATGAGATGTGTGGTAATGGAGCAGTTTTACGATCTCCAGCATTGAAATTTACCAAGATGGATTTGGACAAGTCAGTTGAGACCCTTCGGGCTTCTAAAAAAGAAAAAGAAATTCCTCAAGATGAAGAAGTAAATTCAACAGAAGTAAAGAAAGAAGAAACAGCTGCTGTCCAATCTTCAAGCCAAGTATAATATAATCGTTTATTTTCAAAGATACTAATATTTTTGATGCATAAAAAATGAAAGAAAGCGTCTTATTTTTATAAAATTAATCCTGTGCTAAAATGGAACTAAATAATTCGTTCCTTTTACAGAGTGAAAGTTATAACGAGCAAACATACAACGTTGGAGATTTTGTGTACGTTTCTCCATCCCCTGTGTACAATGCCTTAGTAGGCGGAGAAGGTGGAACTACTGACAGTATCCATAGTGGCATTTCGACAAAGAGTGGAACGATTAAACCTAACGTTGCCTGCATTCAAAAGCTCTGGACAGAACCTGATGGAACAAAAATGTTTGAAGGGATATTTTTCTTTAGACCTGATCAAACTTACCATCTACCGACAAGAAAATTTCTGCAAAAGGTTAGTATAGTAACTGTTGTCATTAACTGTCATCAAAATATCTCTTTATCTCTCTATACCCTACTAAACTTAATATAATTTTTGATTTTCACCAACAGGAATTATTTAGAAGCGAGGTTCGTTCATCTCATCAACTGTCGGAAATTGTTGGAAAATGTTGGGTCATGACGGTCAAAGGCAAAGAATATTTTCATTATGCGCCAGTCGGATATGCAGATGAAGATGTATACGTTTGTGAATATCGTTATTCTTCTCGTGGAAGATCCTTCACCAAAATCAAAACCTGGAGCTATAATTCTGAAAGAGTTAAATTGGTTATAAGACCCAAACCTTTGGAACCCGTGAGAGTGGCTTCCGTTTTCCGTGACAGAATTGCTAATGATAATCTACAAAGTATCGTGGAGGATCCACTGGACAAAATACCCAAGGAAGAATTCCAGGTATGAACAAGGAATACAAACAACAAATACATAAAAGTTTTAAAAGTTTCTTGCGTATTAAATGCAGAAAAAATGTTAATACTTATATGTCTATGAATTTGTTTCAAAAAAATAGAATGTGGAGATGATGATGCCTGCTGGAGGTAAAGCTGGATTTGTTTTCTACGAGCAATATAATCTTCCTTGTGGACCTGTAAGAGCTGGAGATTATGTGTATGTCCGAGTGGAAAATACAAAGAAGTTGGTCGCTCGAGTTGACACAATGTGGTCGGACAATAAGTAAGCAAGCATTAAAAAATCTCAAATTTCAATGCATTTTTTACAACTTTAATAATTGAGCCTGTAACAAAATTTGATGCATACTTAACCCAATGTCCTTTTGTGTTGCTGTAGTGTGACAAATTTTCATGGACCATGGTTTACATCTCTCAGTGAAATAAGCCCAGCAAGTGTTCCACCAGGCCGTGTGTTTTATAAGCAAGAGATTTTTCAAAGTTCAATCGAAGATACGAATCCTTTGTTGAGTGTTTGTGGAAAATGTTGTGTCCTCGACGTACAAGATTACATGAAATGTAATACAAGTTTTTAATAAGTAAAAAGCTAGTTCAAGTATTTGAAGGCTATCATTTAAAATTTAAATTAATTAATTATTGGTTTCTCTTTAGATCGCCCCACGGAAGTAGCCGAAGAAGATGTATTTGTATGTGAATCATTGTATGAAGAAGCAAAGAGGCAGATTAAAAAGTTTGACGGTCTTAAGAAATTTTCTCGGAAAGGTAATGAGAGTAATGACAATTATTTTTTCTACAACCTTACAAACATACACATAATATTGGTTAATGATTTAAAATGGATTTCAACGTAATATTTTTTTGAGTTATGTTGATTATAACTCACAGTGCTTTTTCTTTTCAAAATAATAGATCCAAAGGTTCATCAGGATGAAATATACTATTTCCGAAGACCAATAGTTTTACCAAAAGTGGATGTGGATGGAACTGCAATTCCGGAAATGCCAAAGCTGAAAGTGGCAACTGCAATTAAAATGGATCCTGTAATCCCTGTTCCTGTTGTTGTATTGACCTAATAAAACTTTCATACTACTTTCTATTTTACTATACTTTACTATACTATACTATTTTTAATAACTCTAACTTTTAGCCTCTCCTGTTCGTTTTTCGATTCTTTGCTTGACTATGCGTGACGTTATCTCTCTTGTATTCTTCAAAGCGTGAGTACTACATAAGTACATAATTGTTTTCAAAATTTCTTTCTTCAAAAACTAGGCCTCACCGCTACCGGGACTAAAAATTGAGACCGACAGTATTGCTGATGATTCAATGGATGGCTCACCACCATCACTAGGAGATTCCTCTCACGTTGCTGCAATTATACCAGGAAGTGCTCCATTAACCCCAATCTCAACTCCAACTCCATCAACAACAAAAGCAAAGACAAAAACTCCGGGAAAGAAAATTGTGACGGGTTACATTTTGTATTCGAGTGAAGTACGAAAATATGTGGCGGAGAAAAATCCAAATTCATCTTTCGGGGAAATCAGTCGTATAGTAGGGAATGACTGGAGGAAAATGACCGCAAGTGAGAAGCTTGTGTATGAGGGAAGAGCTGCTCGAATGAATGAGGAGAAAGAAAAAGCTTTAGCTGATGGAATTGAATTAACACCTGGAAAAGGAAAGGATATGTCAAAACAAGAAGCAGAGAGCATGGCAGCAATCAATGCTTTGAAAAAGGATCCTGATTGGATTTTTGAATGTTGTTGGGAAGGTAAATATGAAATAATAATTTATAAATCATTTACGCATAATTTAAAGATTTAAACTCGTACTAAAATCTTTGTTTTTCTTTATTCAACTTAAAAAACTAAAACTAGGTTGCGATTGGCAGTTTGAAGATGCTCATGACCTAATTGAACATTGTATACGAGAACCCAAAGGTCACGTAGCAAGATACTTTCATGACTTGAATCCAACGGCGTCTACTACAGGTTACTAAAGATTTTGATTGTAATTTGTAATGTAATTTATTTGCCAATGAACCAAGTTGTCCTTAAAAATAAAACTTGAATTAATCTGTCATTTCAGAAGGAGAATTTCAGTGTCATTGGAAAAATTGTGCCAGAGTCAAGAAGGGCGTAAATCCGTTTCCTAATTTAGCACGACTGCTGAAACATGTCAAAGATATTCATATAATGAAGGCAAACGGTCGAATCATACACCCAGACATGCGGAGCAAGTAAGATTTATTTGCGATTTTACTTGAATATTTTATATTTTTATTGAAATTAATGGATGAAGCTGAAAATTGAAATCTCATTGTTTGATAAGACCTATAATATAAGCACAAGTCCATAGTAGTAATGATTTCATCATTTATTATCATTGCGGTAATAAAAAGTATTCTGACATTGGCAGATTTTGATTTTGTGATCAGTTAAAATATTACAGACCTGTTTTCTATCTGTATTCGGAAGTAAAGAAAATGATTACCCCAAGTTTGTTTTTATAATTTCTGTCTTCAAAACTGGTTATGTACTACTATGGATGATTTTGTGACTAATTATGTTTGTAAACAAAGGACGATTCAACTATCAAGAAGCACATTGGCTTCTAAAGCAGCAGAAGCGGTCGCTAATGCAGCAGCAGCAGCTGCAGCTGGGGCTGCTACTTGTGAGTCGATTTCCCAAAATTTTGCATGCATCTCATTTTTGTTTTGTTTTTTTTTTGTTCATATCTAGGAATTTTATGGCTTCTCGCATTCCTAAAACTAAAAAATTTGCCAAAGGGCTCAATTTTTCGAAAGGTAGTCCAGCCAAAAATTCTGGAGCTTCTTCTTCTTTGATGCCGCATAATTCAACGTCGCTTCATTGTGAGTTTTAGTTTTATTTTGTTTTAGTTTTTTATTTTTTACTTTATTTAGTATATTCCAAGTTTACTTGGCCTATTTGACTTTATGATTTCTCTTTTACAATTATTGTAACCCCTAGTCTTTATTATTGCTTTAAATATCGAAAGCTGCGAAAGTATGTCATTTGTATTGTGTTTCAGTTATAAGTAATTGACAAAAATGTTGTTTAGCCAAAAATTTTGATTGTTAAACAGACTTATTGTTCATTAATCTAGTTTGTACGTATCTGGTCTTTATAAAAATTGTCATATTTTAGAAATTACTTGAAAAATCTGCCTCGCTTCAAAACATTTAAATTAAACCCATTTTCTTTGCAAGAGCCCTCGTTATAGAATAATTTACCTTAATAGCACTGAGAAGTACATTATTATCCGCGTCTACTAGTTGTAGCTTATTGTTATCGAATCAAATACTTATTACATAATACAAATTTATTGTATAACTTCCTTTTTGTATCTATGTTAGTAGTATTTTTTATTTCTAAAGTTTTTTAACACATTCAGAATAAAGATATAAGTAACTGAAGCCGTACGTTAGTACGTAGATGCAAACGTCGTTAGGCAAAGAAATTAGAAATTTTAACAACATTCCAAAACAAAATGCTAACTTTTTGTGAAAAGTTGAGTAACATGTTTGCTTCCTTTCAAATACGTAGCTACTGCAAATGCTGTGACGACTGTACAACCTCCACCCCCTGTGGCAGTGGTGCAAGCTCCTCCGCCAGAGCCATTATTTGTCGCCGTCCCACCAAGGCCTCAACGGTTACAACACTCGGAAGCTTATATAAAGTGAGTTGGCTTCATTCTCGGCCGTTATACTAAACCAAAAATCTTAGTACTGTAAACTTCATATATCATATGTCATCTGTGTGCCCGTTTTTATTTAGTAATATTGTAAATAATTAATGAATTCCATTCGTTACATTTCCTGCAGGTACATTGAGACTCTTGGGAATGGACAAAAGTTTGTTTCAAATTGGGAGAACTCCTTAAAATCTACAGAGGACAATACACCAGCCCCAGAACCGGATAAAATTCCAGCAAATTGGTTGGCCAACGGAGCCGGTAACCATGGTTCAATCCTCAATGCCTTATGGTCACTTCATAGCTACATGAATGTGAACTTGTTAAATAGTGGTCAAGGGTGGAATTAGTTAATATAAAATATGAGTATAAGATATTGTATAAGAAATATCTAGAGTTTAATTTATAATGACACTTTAATCTTTAATTCGAAGAGTTTATAATTAATAGTAATAATGAGAATCATTATTATTAGTAATTACTATAATATACCAAGTGTTCAAGTGCAAATGAGAGTGCATATTATTATTGTTTTAGTTTTTATCTTTGTTTTTTATACAGCCATTTTTCTCCAACATTGTATGTATTATAATTTATAATATAGTTGCTCTAATATAGTTGGTAATTGGTAATGCTACTTATTATTAGCAAATGCAATATAAAATATAAACTTTAATGTTGTTTTTTCAAAGCTATTTCTACAGAAGGCTTTTAAAGTTTTTAAAATTTAACTATTTTCAAATGCTGAAAATAATAGGAAAAAGTATTGATGTTCGTTGGTTTTTAAAGGTGTTGAATTTCTTCTCTATTATTTAAATTTTAAATACTGTTATTTTTTATTAGGTGTGTATGTGAGAAAGAAAACCAGTATAACACTGTCCAAATATATACTGTATATGCATTAATATTAGTTATTAAGGTACAGTTTTAGCTACGTTTTAAATTATTATGATGAATAATCAAGTTGTTTTAAGGAGAGCCTGTTTAACTCTACTGGCTGTTTTTTATCGATCAATTTTAAGATTTTTTTCGCTTAATATAACTACTAGTATGTACACATCAGAAGGGTCAAGTAACAGCACTCATTTTGTGGAATATTAAATATATTATACATTATTATACACACACAGTTTACTAATACAATGTCATGGTTGGTGTTTAAATTTTCAATACTTGCCCAAACATATTTCGATTATCTTTTATTCACTAGTTTTAAAAACAGAACAAAATGGAATATAGAGCACTATCAAATTTACTGTGAATTGTGCATTATAAAAAGTATAAAAAATAAATACATATATATCAGATGGATTGGGTAAATAATTAATTTGTTGATTTTGCCAACCTTTTTGCATTATAGTATAAGTAATAAGCATAATTATAACATTTGTTCTTATTCCATGCTTTTTATAGTGTAGGACGGCTGGAAAAGGAATTTAAAATGCGTTGGTGATGTGACCTGATGAGAAGATAAAAGGAAAACTTGAATGATGATAATGGTGATGACGGTTTGTCATACTACATGATAAGTATGTATGTTAAGAGTCATATCATTATCATTAGCAATAGCAAGATAAAAGCTGTCTATTCGCTTATCTGTTCAACTCTGACCTGGCTGTCACCCCTAAATCAATCAGACGGTCATGCGAAGAAGCCTTGAAACATAATACATTATACTCAAGGAGCATCTACTCCAGCAAAATATTATGTAGGACCGAAAACAAAGCAGAGGAGTTCGTTATGTACGTACATATATCTGTATAACTGTATAATTGTACATATCTTTGAAAGTGTCTGGAACTGGATGATTCCAGACTGTTGTGTGTGTGTGTGTCGCAAAGTACCTCCTCCAGCCTCCGCAGTTCCAGCTTTTGTGAATCGAGGGAAAATGGAGCGAACCACCGCATCAAAGCTTTGTTCCCTATAATATGTATAAGATATATATTGTTGATCCAGATATCTCCAGATGTGTCTACATATTTACATTGTGTGTGACCAGCCGACGATTCCCTGTCCCCAAAAGAAGACGAAGACAAAGCAGAAGATGAGGAAGAAGAAGAGACGGGGAATAACAGGCTGTCATCTGGTATCTGGTCCGGGTCTGAATTATGATCTCATCAATGTTGACGACCCATTAGGAAGCACGTCATTTCCCTTTATCTTTACCTCATAATAATTCATAATTGGCAACGACTTTTGTCCTTTGTCTTCTTCCCTCTTAGGCTGTCTATTCCCATACATACTATTTTATATTATTACATATTATAGTATAGTATAGTATTTTCATCCCCAGTTGAGAGGGTGCCTCTTCCTTATTATTGTAGGTAACTACTTACACATCAAATATAGTAATTCCATTTTATAAGTGTATGTACTATGTACATACATTTTCCCCGTTCTCCAGCTCCAGCTTAAATCTTGTTTTGTCTCCGGGGTCCTTATACATAGGTACATTATTATGTAAGTATGGCTCGGACTAATAGCGAACTCGCACAGACAGATAGACGGAACTGATAATCGTCTTCACATTCTCTTATCAGATCCGTCTCCGATTGTTCTCCGTCATTTTCATCATCTCGTACCCTAATCTGCTCCCTCATTCCCACCGATAAATGACGGGCTCATACATTCTACATCCATACAGATCTAAAGACCTCCTAAAATAAGTATTTTGAAGAATAAGAGTTGAATGAAAGTTTTCTCCACATTTTCAAACCCTAATAAATCGTAAGCTCCTCAATTACTCTTCTCCTAATTATTTTCACCTCCTTTCCACCTTCTTTTGACGACGGCGGATGGAGGATTCCAGGTTACACAGTCAAGTGACCCAAAGTCGACACTTTTGACAACTCTCGAGCCAAAGAATGGCGAAAATTGTAAGACTCGTATTGAAACACGGAAATTTGGTCTAAACTGGAGCTGGAGTGTGGAAAGTCTGTATGTGTATGTGTACTTATTACTTATGCTTTGACGCTTTTATTGGATTTCGATCCAATTCCTTTTGGAGTTGACTTATGTACGATATTATTGGGAAGAATTCAAATTTGGATTTTGGATTTGGACCTTTGGACAAGTGACTGAATTGCCGGCTGGATGACGGTTGAGAATGTGTCAATGTCGAGACTTGAGATGTATGTATGTATGTATGTATCCAGTATCCACAGGACCGGAATCCAGAACCCAGAACCCGGATTCAAAACCGAATTCAAGTAAATATGTATAACCAAAATTCAAACCTAAAGTAATCCCCACACATACATATGTACGTAGATCCTTGCACTGTTCAAAGTGGAGGAGGATGAAAGGAGGGATTATGGATTAAAGTCCGAAATTCCAAAATAGTTTCAACCTATAACTATAGTCATACATATGTACATTATACATACATATGTGCATACTTCCCTTAGAAAAAAATCTTCATCGCAAATCTCATGAAAATTTGACGAGATTTCACAAAATTGACAATTTTTGATGAGATTTTTATGACATTTCATCAAATTTTCATCAAAAGTTGACCAAAAGGGAGAC
>JAQIVE010004118.1:0-15179 GCA_034698285.1 Sminthurinus bimaculatus | reverse complement strand
GTATTTCGACCAAATTCCTATTGAACTTGCCTATTGGAGATCTATTGGACTCAATGTCCAATTCTCCTAAGGGTGTGTACGGGATTCAAACGTTGCTTTCTGTACGTAATATAATCCATAACCCCACATATATAACCCTTAAATCGGGAGGATAAAAGATGGTGAAATTATAGGCGATACAAATAACTATAGTTACTTGAATACATGGTGTTTTGATTTTTCCTCTCCATTTCTATATCTCCCGTGTTTTCCCCTATAATAAATGCCACAAATACCTACCACGGTCGTTTTAAGACTATTTAAGTGCAGTAATTAAATAAATAATTGTGTTCAGTATGAGTATAGAAATATGTATGATGACATATGAACGTTCTACCACACCGCATAATATGTATCATATATCATATATTATACACACGATTAGTATTCCTTGCGCCAGATCTTTCTACTGTGACCTAACGTAAGAAGCTGAAGATAATTACTACGAAAGTTAATAGCCATCATGTTTGTCAATATTTCATTTAAATAAATGTACCTATACTGTACATTGTACATACATGTACATAAATATAACCCGAAAATACATAATACATACCATTATACTAAATGAATAATAATTGCCAGTCAGGTTTATGTCTCATGAATTATCAGAGTAAGAGTTGATGATACTGACTCACAGCTTGTCATTTTACTATACATACATACATATAAGACGAAACTGAAACTTTAAAGCAACAATCCATAAGTTTTACAAAATGCATAGTACATACACATCATGCATATTGGCTAGCTTAAACTTGAACTAATTTATTCTTTGGATTTAAAATAATACAAATTATTATATTTTCCGACTCTGCTGTATCAACTTAATTATCTACTAACATGTAGGTATACAGTACACACACATGTACTTTATACTGTACGTAATAGTTACATAAGGTATAAAAAAGCATGCAGTGCCAGCTTACCTACCAAGTTTTTCAATTTTCTCCAATCTCATTATATATCCCCACAAACGTCAAACTTGTGGACTAAATATGTTATATTATACTTGCTACTAGGTAATATACTGTTTGATCTTTTGCAATTTCTAGTATGTATGCAGTATGCAGTATGTACTGTTGGTATGTATTTAACACCAGCGGGAGATTGTTAGACATGGAAAATCTATTGAAAACTGCTTGTTCATAATATTATACACTATACACCATTAAACATGTAACTATTAACTTGATAGATTTGCTATTATTTCGTACCATGTACAATGATGAGGATTTCATATTTTATGCTCCTGGATACATACATAAAAAGATCAAAGGAGAAAAGAGGCGTATGTAACTCTAAAATACGCACGTGATTATTTAAAGCTACAGCACATAATATTTGAAGTATATTTTCATATTTGGCATGAAATTGAAATTGAGTACCTACAGTATGTATCTACTTCCGTCCTTCATTTTACTGCCTACATTTCATATACACAGAGAATGAAGACCATCGACTGTTGAGTGTGTGAAATGTGAATGCTCTGGTATGAAAAACAGAAGCACGTTTTGCCAGCGAACTCTTATAATATAATATAACTACATAATACATACATACTACATACTACAAATAATTCTAATAGATAAAAGACGGGAAATATTGTTAAAGGATGACATGGATTTCATGGAGATGATTGAGGATGATGATTGGGAAGTGGGAATTGTGAATGTACATACTACATATATGTATATATATATATGGATATGACATCACTAAAATTGCGATTCCATCTCATATAATCCACTTATCATTTTATATTTAATAATAATAATATGATGTATGTAATATGTATATTATACCGATACTTATACACTTATAAAACCTCCAATCCATATAATACTCAGAAAAACTGTCACCATCTCTCTTGGAATGACAAAGGTGTCTGTGTCTGCACTCCATAGCATGTACAATGTACAGCTATGTGTCTAACATTGATGTATGTATGTACTTACATAGAAATAGGATAGAAAAAAGAAAAGAGTTGAAGTTGGAGGAGGAGGAGGAGGAGAAAGTGAAAGAAAAAAAAAGAAAAAACGAAGAGAGGAGAAGAAGCAGCAGCATGGTAAAAGAAAATTTCTGCCGAAATGACTTGGAGAAAATCGATAGAAAGCCGTGTCGACGACGACAGTTTTCTATTCAATGTCCTGCATATATGTATCTACGTAAGTACATATTGTACAATCCGAATACAATAATGTACATACATATGTACAGACAGTAGAGCATGAAAAAAAAGCTTATCTTTACCCGTCTATGACCCGGCATAATAGTTACTTGAATGTAATATGCAGTATAGTTATTAACTCACAAACATCAAGTACTTACTTACGTACAATAGCACGCAATTCAATACACAATTGAATATAACTAAAGCATCAAGCAGAGAAAATACAATGGAGAGAATAGCCACCCATCGACTAATACCAATATCCAATACATATACATTATACATAATACACATAGCACACAAAAGGACAAGGACAATGAGACCAACTCTGGAACTCTGGAATCAATGTGCCGAGCTGTAGGTCACATCAACATCATCTTATAACAAGTATAATATAATATAATACATACTGTATAATATATTATGTAGTATGTAATATGCTTTTACTTCTTACTGCTCATGCATAAATAATAACTTTATTCTTATACGTACACATTACAAATGAATGAATAGTTGTGGGCACTAGCTATATAAAATATACACTTTTATTCATACATACATAGAAAGATAGCACAATATTTCATGCCGCCTTCAAATCTGTCTCATTTTTCACTTTGCACTTGATCCAATTCCAATTCTTGTCATGCAGTCATTCATTGTAACTATATATACCTACGCAATACAGTATGGACAATGTGTGTTGTATTTTGTACCTACTGTATTGTATGTATGAACCTTTGATTTTCTCACAAAAATCCGACATAGAGTTCAAACGGCTTCTTTTTTTCCTTTTTTGCATGCATACATATCTATTTATTGTAGGTAAACAACCACAAGCTGTATGTATGTATTCAACCAAATTGGATAAACCACAGAGCTATCCGCATGCATTTACGTACAATAAACTTGAGTCGGATTGTCTTTTTATTTCACCAACTATTGGTATATGGTATATGTATGGAGAAAGCGAAAGAAATTTGGCAGTTTATTTCGGATCCGAGTGTGTTCGTAGAATATATTGAGCCATAATATTGCACAATGTGTAATATTTTATGTATGACAAATCTCCATAAACCGGGACACAAAGTAGCCGATTTTCCTCAAAAGAGACACGACAGGCATGATTTCTGTCGGGTCGTAGAAAGCTCTTCTTCTACTTCTTTCACTTCTGACCGCGTTCATGCAAGAAGCAAAGCGTGTACGGTGTACATTGTACATATGCACAATGTAGAATGATGTACGGCTCCTTATGCGTGTTGTGTTTACATAATGCCGATGACAATATACATAAATGCCCAAAATAGAGTTTCTGCCGTGCATGCAATGAGAAATAGAGGCAAAAGGAAAGATACAAAACATCGAAGCAAAGAATAATAAGAATGCCCTAAAGTTCTCTCGTGCGTCAAAAGCTCTGTATACTGTATTGATCGTGTCTTGGGCTACAAGCGGTATAGAGTGAGGAATTTTTAGGGTGAAAAGCATTCCTTAATTTAATGACACTTTTTATCCTTTTATGTATATTTAATATTTACCTGCGAGACACAATACAGTAGGGAAATGCAAAAAGTTAAAAGAGTTGTATAGTAATATCAGAAGCTGCCTCAGTTCAAAGTCAAGTCAACGCATACATACACCGGAGTATAAGTAAAAGGCTGCTCACACAGGGGAAAGGCCATCAAGTTGACAGTTAAATAAAAATTAATGAGTTACATACCTCAAACACGGAAGGGAGAGGACTTGTTGCTGTTTTCCAGTTCAGTTCATTCTCCAGGTGCTGTCTCTATATATGTATATATATACTCCTGTCATAAATTTGTATGTATTTTTGTACATGGTGGAGATTGCTTATATATAATGCAACAGAGTTTAATCTCGATAATTGCTGAAGATAAGTTCAGTTTTTTACAGAATGATTGAATGATGACTCAATTAATCTTGTGTTGATTACACTGTCTGATTATACATATTAAGATTATACTTTTATTATTTCATATAAAATCACTATAGGTTTTGTTTTTGATTATAACTGTAGTTTGATAATATGTGTGTATTATTTTGTATTATGTGGTTGTCCTGATATTATTTCATATTTTGACTATATAAAGAGTCAATAAATAGATACTTGATGAAGCTGCTGATGATTGTCCGTGATATTTAGTCATGATCAGTCATCATCACCCATCGAGTTGACTGTCGATGGTGAAAGTTCCATAGTGAAAGTAATTCACAAATGAATGAATTCGGGTTATTTTTGTAATGTAGAAACAAAAGTATGGAAAATGTGATTCAAAACTTACTCTTGATTGTCCGCCGCTATTCTTGCTACTTCTTGTTTATGTATGTATATGCAGTTTTACAAATATAAATGTCCATTTTTTTGATTTGCATAGCTTTTTAAAAGTATTATTTGTATCTTCTTTTGTACAACGCTTTATTTTATGTTAGGTATAGTTTTGATTTCGATTTCTCTGGAAGCTTGAAGATCTTGACGATTGTTCATTAACATTAAGTAAATATGCATAATGTATTGTGTGAAATTTCGTTTCTCTCTGTACGTTTACTTTATCTACGGTCATCATTGGTGAAAAAATATTTCGTTCTCAAACAATTTCCTTTTCGGGCGCTGAAGTTGATGCTAGAGTTCACCTTTCGAAATGTCGACGCTGATTCAGATTCGGTTCCGGTGCATGTTAGGAAATCCAAGGCGAATTCCGTTAGCATTTTAGTGCCTTTCTATAAGCCTGCATGGTATGCATTTATATTCTCGTATATTTCCCACGGTTCGAATTTCGAATTGACTTGTCTAGGAATGTTTTACTTTAGAACATTTACAGAATATTCTTTATGTACTACATACATCTATCCAAGAATCTAAGTATAGATAACAATATTCATTGTCTGATTTCTACAAACCTGACCTTACTTTCGACTTTTGTACTTGAATGACGATGCTATTTTGATATTTTTTAAAAAAAACTCTTCATTTTCCTGTTTTCTTCGCTATCACCTTGATAATGATCATAAAAAGTAATAGTAATCAAAATGGTGAACAAAACTTGTTTGCTAAATGTATTGAACGTAAATGAGGAAAAGCATCAAGGGGAAGTTGACAAAAGTTGACAGACTTTCACGTTGCAGATTAAGAATATATGTAGCTCAAGTCCGATCGATTCAATTTTCCTCAAGATTCGGAACCAAAAAGACCTGATGAATTCTTAGCACATGGCATACATACATCATGCATATGCTCAAGAGTACTGACGTACAGATGCAATGGACTCAAGGAAGCACATAATATATGTATTATGTATTACATACATACGTACGAATAAACTATAAAGTTAAATATAGACGATAATAAAATCCGTCTCCATGAGAAGCATGTAGATAATGAGAGGAACGAGGTTTAATCTAAAACGTGCTCTTTGGTTTTGTTGGTACACGAAGAAAATACACAAAGACAAACGCACTTGACAGCCATCATGCACACTGCTATTTAACTCACATCCAACTTGTCCAACTCCAAAATGCACTTGAAAACTTGATCTCACTCCTTGTCCATGATCTGCTGTAATTGTGGTCTGTACATCTTTCGCCTTTGCTGCTTCTTATTGTTAGCTTAATACTCTGTTACTTCCGATTAGGATAAAATATCAGTCTGTCTACATTCTATATATGTGTAATAATATATTAAACTATGTACATAGGTAATAATTCCGTCAATACTCCGATGGTATTATGTATTTTGTATATTTGTTGTTCAAAGAGTCAGGAGAAGAAGGAAGTTATCAGCATTCTGAGGGAGTAGCTCACAGCTCAGGTTTATATCTAGTTTATAGGTATTTATTTATATCGCACTTTTAATACTCTGCACATTCGAAATTCTCGAGTTGTGTGCTCCTGCTGCTGCTGACTCCTCTCCGTGTATCAGTATAATATTGATGCTGAGGCTGAGGATTGAGGATGGTGAATGGTGAATGGTGAAGTGGTGGTGATGTTGATGGTGATGCGAAGGGGAAGAAAGCAGACCAACTTCTAACGTCCCATTCGCCGTACGCCGTACTTACACTCTCGCACCAACTTTCTCCGCTCTTTCCCAAAACTCTCGGAGAGGCTCGCAACTCGCAAAGTCTGGGACGTGAAGGAAGGAACAGGAAGGAAAGAGAGTGAGAGAGAGACAGAGAGAGAGAGAGCAGAGGCCGAGTTGCGTGTTAGTGCTGGCATTTTATACAGTCATCTACATGCTTTTACACTATTTCTCCATAACATATGTACATACATTTTATATTGCATTGTGCGTCCGAACCTCTATAGTTATTTTATATTGTCTATGCATAGGGGAAATATTGTACAGGGTATAGAGTCTAGACTTGGATATTGGATATATTTCATAGATATACCGTACTTGAAAAATCAAAGGGAAAAATGAGAAGAGAGAAGAGCCCAGCCCGTGTGTTGGGTAAAATATTGGTGTCTCCGTCTCTCACACCCAATTGCCAATTTGGGCTTTTCCCTTTCACCACGACTCGGCCTTAATGTCCGGGTTTGATCTAATGAGCCGGGACTTTGTGTCAGGAGACTGATTGCGTCCATTAGACCCCATAATTTGGATACATAGGTACTAGGTACATGGATATGGATATGGATGTGAGCTGGGCAAAAAGGCTCCTTTTCGAAATGAGATCCTTCCTTCATCTTTCTCTCAACCTGACTCAACACCACTCTCTCCTCTCCTCTTTTCTCACAACACTGGGGACTCACTCAACTCGAACCAGTATACATATTACATATAATATACAGATGCAGATCTATATGTACACACATACCACAACAACACGGTATATTGTAGTTACGTTACGTTACGGATATGGATGTGAAGACTGTGCTCTGTGCTATACACAATACACAGGGAGGGAAAAACAGACTCGCACAAAAGCGAAACACACACACACACACAGCCGAGAGGAGAATGCCGGAGAGCGGAGGGAGAGAAAGAGAATTATTGTTCCTGAACAGCTGTACCTTCCTCTTATGTATGTATAGGATGGAGGTTGAAGGTACTTTTACTTCTTTCCCTCGACGGGATGCCTGGAATCCTGGAGAATGGAGAACAAGAAACTTTCACCCTTCCTTTTATGTGTATATGCATAGATAACATACATGTATCTGGAAAATATCCACCTACGCCATTTTACTTACATACATGAACGCTTTGCGTATATGTAGATGTGCATATTGTATTGTATAATAATCTAATCTATTAGCATGGAGAAAGTAGTGAGAAAAAGTGCAATTTATACATAAGATGGATATATGGGCGGACAGTAGTTCAAGTTGAGAGGCTAGAACTAAAGTAGCTCTCTGGGAGAAAGTTGCGAACCTCCTCCACATCTCTGAATATAAAAGTATAATATAATATACTATGTACATAATATATTATATATTATATTATACAACTTTTGATGGAGATATAGGCTGTAAACTGTGTATACTAATCTAATAATAACAACGTATTATATATTATGCATAAAAAAACATGTGGCTATAGCTGTACAAAATGTGTCTCATATTCATAATGTCTCTATGTATGTACTTCACTCTCTGTATGTACTTTTTCTTGGATTGATGATGCCGAGGCATGAAGCATGAAGTATGTAATGTATATTATACATAATGTATTTAATGTATCTTGGACTTGGTAAAATTATGTATAACTACATATATCTTCTATGTAGGTATTGTATAATGTACAGGGTATATTATGTGCTCAGTCAGATGCAGAGTGGCGAGCATCGGATGCTGGCTGGCTGGCTGGTCGTACAGAGTTTAGAGTTTGGGGACCTCTATGCATAATATATTTTTACATGGTATAATACATTAGGTGTATAAAATGCGTATCATTATTATTAGATAATACATACATGGAAAGAGGTTGTGGCATGATAGATGCATAATGCATGTATGTAAAAATTTAAATTTGTATAATATGCATACGTATACATTATACACATATTATGGAGAGAAAGGAACTAAATTCCCTTACATTTTCTCGTCGTCTACTGTCGTCTACTCCTTCTGCTTTCTCCAGAAGATTTTGCAGGTCCCGTTCTGTACATGGACCTGGATGTCTATACATTATACATAATACATAAGTACAATTGATAATATGTAGGTATTATGCATGTCGTATGTATGTATGAACTTTCTTTCGTATCCATACCATGGCAAGGAATGTCCATTACTTATGCATGAATGCCTCCACATTTCCGTCAGACAAACTGCACAAAATAACGACGACGACGACGACGAGAATGGGGACCGGAGATGAACAGTTGTGTATAACATATTCAACATTTCATTTATTCGAGCTGGGTGGTCCAGGCAAAACGAGAAACGGCTTCAAGGATTGAACAAAGTATATACATACATACGTCCTTCTCATGCATATTTGATGCTCACTTTATTTAAACAGGGAAAGAGACGCATTTACAATTAGCAAAGACGAATATTCTGAGATCAAAACATGCTGAAAAATTGTGTTTTAGCATAATTCGTACAACTGGGAAAATGAAAACAGAGTCACAGCGTTTAAAATATAAAAAGGACATAATATTTTTTGGCAATAAAGCAAGGAAATGAAGTAGTTAAGATATGAGTACACATGAATGCGAGTTCTTTGGGAAAATAAGCTGAGAAAGTTCGAAAGTATAGTAGGTAGGTACAATATGTGGATTTCTATCAGTATCTTTAGTGAGCATACAATAAAAATACACAAAAGATAAAAAGGCATACTATAATATAGTTATGATTATTTATTTTTTGTTATTTTTTTATTTTACAAGTAGTTTAAATTAAACAAAAAATTTTCATATATATACAATGTATACACATGTGTCGTAAGTCGTAACACCCTTTGAACTATGAAAGACATTAGAGCTGCATAAAAATAGCGTACACAGAACACCCCCACATGTTAATTACTAATTGAATGTATATGTATGTAGCTACTTTTTAGCTAGCTGCTTCCAACCCACGGATAAATGATGAATGACGAATATGTACAAATTATAGATCATTAATCATTAGCGCATTATCAGTAAGTATATAATCAGTACACATTATACATTGTATAATACTATGAAAGTACTTTATAAAATCTAAATCGGGGAAAGAAAGTTCGCTGTACATTATTTATATATATCAAAGGTGCATTGTATATGTTATGTATCAGTAATCAGTATTGAGTATTGCACATTGTAGTGCAATTTCGAGTACAATTCAAAAATACAGACTAAAATGACTGACGAAACGTGCAATTAAGTAATACACTTTAACTGTACACTGTACACTTTAGCAGTACATTCTCTAATTCTGTAAGCATAATATGTTTTTCTTCGTCCTTGCAACAAGGACTTCTTAGTAGGTACTTATTTACGTATTCCATAATTTTTATCTTTGACTTCTGCTCTCTGCGTAGGAGGATGCTGTTGACGGCTGAAGGTTCTGTAGTTCAAAGAAATTCTTTTCAATGAGACGAACCAGCTTGACGGCGGACTCCCGATGGGGAAACAGGGCCTTGTCAATACACAATGTGTAGCGGATTGTGCCGTTGTATGAGAAAATGGTGAGACCGATTGCTAAAGGAAAATCAAGCATATTATAAGTTAAAATGATCAAAAACCTACATGAGATATGGCTCAAAATGCGAGAGACGTCCAACGAGTGAATTTATTATGCTAGTTTTCTTTTCACACTTTACACCTAGTACATACATACATACATAGATCATTTTTGGAAAAAGCAAGTCCTCTGGCCTCAAAAAGTTTGGGGATAAGAATAGAGCTAACAATAAGATCCTGCATGTACTTGGTACTTGGCGTAAGAGTTTAACAATGTAAAGTCAAATAATTCATATAATATGAATGTGTATGTGTGTATGAAAAAGTATATGAGAAGCTCACTTGAATCACTCTGGAGTCTTGGGAGAAAACTTATAATATCCAGTCCCGGGTATTCTCCAAAGAGTAAAAGTTGTTGCTTGGGTCCGGCAAAATACCACGAGCTGAGCGTTGTTCTCTTGTCATGAAGACTGAGTTGCCGGAGCCAATGGGGAAGGGCTGTGTGAAATGGACCGAGGAGCCACACAAATCCCGGAACAAAAGACTTTCTGAGTAGCTCAACGGCTTTGTCCACCTTGTAAAGTCGGGAACAGGGCTCCAAGGTCCCCACTGGAAGCTTTATATTTGCATGGCTCCTGAGTAAACAAATGCGTGTAGACACCGTGTATAGCTTGTTAAAAAATTGCAGCATATTATTTAATTCAAAAAAATAATTATTTATGTATGTATCATACCACTGATTTGTCAGTCTCCTGATAGGATGAGAAAGCAAGGGGACGGCGACGCGGACTCTCATAAATTTAGGGATTCTACGCTCCTGCCCGGCCTCAATAAAATACTGTCGAAGAGCTCCTGCCACGGCGGTGAATAAAACCGAGGTCACGGACACGTTCCGCTTCTTACTAATGGTCCGAGCGACGTTGAAGGGCAGTCGATTGGTCGTCACCATGTGGCATTTGCCCTGCAAGAGTTCCTCCGACACTCGCCAAATGTTGGCGTCATTGTCCAGCACCAACAACTTTATTGTGTCATAGCCGAGGAGAAGGAAGCTACCCGCGTAATACCTTAAGCTCGTCCACCACGACTGCTCCGGGGTGTGAAGGTGGTGAATGTGATGCTGGTTTAGACTCGACTCACTCGACAACGACGCCGACGTCTCACCCCCAAACATGTTCACAAAAATTTTGAACATACTCGAACCATCCGCAATGGTCTTCTGCCACCGAAAAATAAGCACAAACTTTTTTTCCTCCCCACAACAATGACTACTTTTTTCATCACTGAAATTTAACCCCTGATTTTTATTATTAACTGTCTGATTTTGATTTTGACACTGGTTAAAAGACGAAGAAGAAAATGTAGAAGACGGCGCTGCTGCCATTGCTGATGATGATGATGATGGAGAGGATTCTACAAAATTTCGAACACAGAGTAATTCCCACGGCGGCGTTTTCCAGGGAAAAGGTCTGGAATTGTAGTCACCTAAAAATATTTCCAGTTCCTCCTGAGACACCCGATCTTTGCCCGTTTCCAACTCTTCCAGAAATCGGATGTGGTCCTCGAGACGAAAGTCCTTGGCTTTTTTCCAAAAGGCATAGCCCAACCAAGACTCATAATAGCAGTGGAATTTACGGTAGGGTTGCTCCCCCTTGTAGTTTTTAAAGTTGAGAACATAGTCCCGAAAAAAGTTTCGAATCTTCTCCAGATTCGGCTCTCCTTGAGCCACAAGACCGAGGGTCATGACACTTGTCATTGTCGTAGTACTCCCAAAATGTTCGTCCTCATTGTCGAGGTCATGATCGTTGCCGTGCTCTAAAAGATTAACGTGCTCATGAAGAAGGTCATCGTTGGGCTTGAGGTTTTCATAGTTGACCGCATCCCGAACATTGACCATCTCCAAAAAGTCAGGATGAAAGTGTTTGGCCAGGTGTTTGAGCAGGGGTCGAAAAATGTAAAAGGGACTGGACAGGGCGTAAAGGATTGGAAATCCGATCCAAAACGCGGCAGTCAACGTGATTTTCTCCACTAGCTTGTTCAACCTCTTGGTGAACATTTTGAAAAGCTGAATTTCCAACTGATGTTCAACTCAAACTGATATAATATTTTATTGCTGTGGATGATGATGATAATGATGATGACGTTAACTATATGTATCTGCTGTTTTTACACCTCCAAAGACGGACATTATTATGCCGTCCTCACTTTTTAACTTGAATGAAACTTGAAGTACGGATTCGGACTAAAGCTTAAAACTTCACACCAATTCATGGAAAAACTTTTGCACAGATTAAAGATTCAAAAAATGTATGTATAACAAACGTTTTTTCACCTTTAGATTAAATAATGATAAACTGCGTTGACATTGGTAGAGAAAAATTCTCAAGAAACTTGTATGGTATATAATATTATATTACTTTATAACTACTCACATGTTGTTTGTTCCACTTGAAATACTTTTGCAGAGCCAAAAGAAACCAAAAAGACCTTCAAGATGACGAGAGTGTATCTTATGATGTCTTATGATGGGATGATCATGAGTGTATAAAGTATAAAGTATAGTACAGAGTATATATGCTGTTTTGTATATTTATTATTGTATATATATTGTAGTACACTTGTGGGCAAAAAGAGTCAATCTTGGACACACTATACAATATTCAAGATGTACAGAGTGCAGACTACTGCTTCTTCTCCCTCTTCATTGTTCATTGTTGCTGAACTATCTGCTATCTGCGTCTCGCTCAAAATTCTCGTCTACATCTATACTCAACACAACAACCTTTCTTGAATAGTTTCTCAGCCAGTCTAGATTTTGTATATACTGCAACTATGCTTTATTGTACATTGTATTAAATATTGTAGTTACAGTATATTATATATCTACATATTATAACTATTATGAAGAGAGAGAAAAGTCCATTTCATATTCATAGAGCGAATATACGTAGTATATATATATATATATAGTGACAGTACGAGATGTATGTATGTATACTATAGGTATAATACAATATAACGACGGTTTATCATATTCATCATTATATGATTGTGATTGTGACCTGAAGCTATTTTGCCTTTTTCCTTTTCATTCTTTTTGCCCTTTTACTCTTTGATGTCGAATGTCGAGGATTCCATCTCATTCTTACATATTATACAGATTATTATATGTATGTATGTATTATAATTTCTGCTAATATGATACTACGTGCTGCTGCACTTTATCAATATCAATGTATGTACAGTCGGTAAGGCCGGCAGTATATATTATTAGCTATGTAGGTAGTAAGTAAGTACAGGTATCATTTATGTATGTATTATACATGTACTTTTACACAGGAGAAAGACTGCACGTGGTAGCATTTCAACGAAACCGAAACAACAATTATTATTGCAGTTTCTTGGCAAATCTTAATGAACCAAAGTGTTCCTTGTTTGATATAGTATGTTATATGTACGTAGTAGAATAAAAATACATGCAAAAGAGGAAAACATCAAATGTTTTGTCCGGTTTTGTGTAAATTCATACTGTGTACAGTGTACATAATAATCCCAAAGATAAAGTTAATAAACGCATGTATGCAATTCACAACTTTATATTTTACGTATTATGCAGGTACTTACATATGTATGTTGCGTTACAAACATGTTATGGTGTCGTATTTTATGCTCATTGTGCACATACATAAAACCGGAATGATGACGTTTTCCAAAAAACCAAAAATACGTTTTACTGATTACTTTGCAAGAAAAATGTGGAAAATGCATAAAGATACTGTTGCTGCTGGAAGAAAACAAAAGGCGGAATCTAAGAACTACAAATAATGATAATGATATCTAGCAATATACAAATATTACTAGTTTCTCCAGGATTTTTTCCTCATCTGTGTGCATAATATAATATGTGTACATTGTCAAAGCTGTACTGGTGTAAATAGACTATAGAATTAGATGCTGCTGTATTTATATGTATTTACTTATGTATTAGCTACAAAGCTCTTTAGTTTTATTAGCAAGTTTTTGCATTGAGTACACATAAAATTATTGTAAATAGGTACAGGCAAAAATGTGCATCAAACTATCCAACTTGTATGGAAGTATAAGGAAAAGTGAAAAGAAGAAAAACGAGTTTGAGTTTTTGTGTGCAGGTATTCCTCTAGTTGGTATTTACAATTAGTACTTTTATATTATTGTATTTTGTATTCTATTCTCTCCACTATAAATATTTATGTAAATACAGTGTACAGTGTACATAATATTTTTTCCAATTTTATCATTCCTAATGCCTAATAGGTGTTGTATTACATTATTTATACCAATGTGAGTGGGAATTTGTTTGACTCGAAAAACATAATTGAACCTGGATCAATGTACATTGTACATCTATATCGTCAATCGTAATTGGAAATCAAAGAAATTTATAAAAAACCACATACATACTATAAAATAAACGCGGACTTTAATTGGTCTTATTTATTATTAATTAATTATTCAGTTCTAAACGTTTTTAATCCATGTACGAAATGCGTACACGAAAAAACTGGAATCAAGCAAGCCGATTTATAAACAAATTGATGGATAAGGTTATAATGAAAGCTAAAACACTAAAACATGGATTTCTTACTTTATACTTGTTACATACCAAGAATTAAATACAGAAACTTAATTCTTTGCATTATTTTTAAATGGCATTTTATATTGCGGCGATGCATTTACATTTATATTTTACTTTTTACTGCTGAGTTTTCAACTTTTGAGTTTTTTAAATCGACACACACCGGTGAAATATATTATATCAAGTCTCAGGTTTCCAGACTATTTTTTTCCTTTGTTCACAATTCACAATATTTTTTAAATCTGTTTTCCTCACATGTCTGCAGCATCTCTCGTCACAAAAGCGAGCAAATATATTTTCCTTCAAGAAGCTTGTTTTATATATAACACCACATAAATACCCTATCACTATTTTTAATTGAAATTCCCTGTTTAACCTAACCACAGAGTTTACAATCGTTCAAATGTGCAGCTGTATTTTCCCGTGGGAAAATTTTAATGGCATTTTTCTCTCACATAATATGCTAAGCTTATAATGACAAAATAATATTCTTTTATAGTAAGTAAATATATAAATAGCTGATGAATTTTATTACATGTGGTAGGTAAAAAGCACAATAAAAACTTGAGAAGAGCATAAAGACGAGATTCTATTGTGTATGTATGCAGCTCTACATTAGACCTGCTCAATCTGCAAATTTATATGAAAAGTTAAGGAGGTACCCCTTCATATTGTTCCTTTTGCATGTCTTAAACCAGGAAAAAAATTTCGTCCCGATCGGTTAAGGTTTAGAGGT
>JAQIVE010004117.1:0-15180 GCA_034698285.1 Sminthurinus bimaculatus | reverse complement strand
ATGGTGTATACATAAGGGAAATATTCCCAGCTGGAAAGTTTCCAAAAGTATATCTACAGTTGGAGGACCCTGTACATGCTTAACTATGTATGTATGTAAAGTTACATGATATAATACGGATTGTGATTCACAATTTGTGAATGAATGAACCGCCAACTCGACTTTTGATGAAACTGAGACACTGGGCGACGCAAGTGAAAATATGTACACGCGATTCGTTTTGTCTGTTCAAACGGATTTCTTGAAAAGCTAGAATTTTTGTTTACGCCGTTTATCTATATATTCTACATGCTGTTGATTGTAAAACATTTTTGCCGCGTTTGAAGCCACAATTTATAACCCAGGAAATTTAAGATACTTTGGGCATTTCAAAAGCAACCAAAGTCGATTTCATAACTGACAGTACTGTGTTGTTTGTATTGATGACTGAATTATGTTTTGACCAGTAATCTAATTTGACTAACTATCGCTGTTTTTATAGGTTACTCAAGATCAAAGAATGGATTGATGCTAATGATAAAGGCGCCATTTTGATACCTTTCTCGGGTAGTTTACAAGCAAAATTGGTTGATATGCCAGATGATGAGAAGCAAGCTTATCTAAAGGAGCTGGGGACAACTTGGTAATGACCTATTTCAGATTAGTACGTATGAATAATGTTGCTTTTCGTAATGTGAAATACAGTTTTGGGAAAATTTGAAACGTATCAAGTATAAAAGTAGTATGAATGAAATGTGTGTTTAGGTTTTTTCTTATATGTAATTTTGCTCTAGTATGCGCTCTTGTACAGATATATACACAATAGTTGTCTACACGTAGCATAACTTTTGATTTGGGGCAGTTATTATTATGGTTATTGACAAAGTATGGCGTGAGCAAGATGAGATTGGTGACAAGTGTTTCCTAGTTCGTGTCGCACTCACTTTGACATTGTACGAGGTAAATAATTTTGTCTACAAAAATACTTTGTTCGACTTGTAGTTATTGCTCACATGCGCCTAAATCGTACTTTTGTTTTACATGGAAGAAGCAAAAGTCAATGACGAGATCGTAGTCGAGAATCGGGCTTTCTATAAAGTTTCGGATTTTTTAGTAAGATTGTCACTTTTAGTACCTCTTTGCTCATTTAAACTGGTTCAGTTAGTGTTGCAAAAACCAATTCCATAATACATGTTCATCCTTATCGTCAAGTTACAGGTATTTAGGTTTTTTTTTTTGAGTATTCTTGCACAATTTTGTTTATCACCAAGCCCAGTCGGTGTACTTCGGAGAGACTTCCCAGTAGCCGGATTTTCGACTATGGTTGAGATACTTTTATTCTGCTAAAGTTTACTGATGTTTTGACAATATTATAAGTACACGCTCCTGCTCAAGTTATAGTTAAGTCTTTTATAAGAATATTTTTCGATGAAAGGAGTATAATATACAGTCGAAGAAAAGTTTATGTTATACATGCACATTGCACATATTGAAGTCCATACCTGCAACTTAATAATAATAATGTGAGTTTGTTGCAGCTTGTACTTTTAGCTAGCTACTTAGTTTTTGTCCAGGCAGGTAAGGCCAGTCGGCTCGCTAGCGAGCTAGCGAGGTTTTGTACAGATGAAGAGATGGAGAAAATAATAGATATTTATGTACGCATACGGAATTCGGAATTGGGAGTTGAGACTTGACGTAAGAAAGATTTAGTTTGAAGGAAAACAAAAGGCAAAGTCCATTATAAATGTTAAGAAACACATTGACTAGAAAATACAAAACAAGAAAACTACAAGATGGACAGAACAGACGATAAAGTATGTAGTTTTTAAAGGGAACAAAGTTATATTATAAGATGTAAGTAAACTTACACAAAACTCTAAACTATGCAAGACTTTTTGATATATGACATATAATGTTGAAGGTGTAGAAGTATATCTAAGCATTAAAACTTCAAACTTCAACTAGCTTCAGTCTTATTCTCCATACAAGTCTACGTATAAATGGGAAATGATATGAGTATGATAGATAGACTGAGATATACATAGTTCTTATGCTTACTTGATAATGTATATCTATAAAAACTGACAGACTGGATACAATACAATACATTGGCAAAGGTATCACAAACGTATAATTTGGAGTCGCATTATTTTCTCTCGTGTGTGATTATATATTTTTTTATGTATGTGTGTGTTTGGATGGAAAGTGACTCTCTTTCCAAGTTCCCTCTCTCTCTCTCTGAACGAACTTTTTCATGTCATTATATATGGTATGCATGTCTGGAATCGGTGGAAGGAATAAGATAAGGTTTATGAGTCTCCTGTACCTTCTTACCTTCTGTTCTCTTGTAGTCGTCTTTCTCAGTGATGATGATGACGACGACGTCAATGTCTATCGTTCTCCATCACCACCCGAACAACAACAACAACAACAAGAAAACTTATACTTTCCTTCTATATGTAGGTATTCCAAAGTAAGGCTCTTCTATGTTAAAACATTTTCCCGTATTTTACACACACATATGTATGTTGTAATAGCATTGTTACAATTTTCAGTAATTCGTTTAAATTTTACAATTATGTACATTCCCCTAATGTTCTTCTCTTGAACTAGAATTCAAATCTTCTTGTTGAACATCTGAATTCTGAGTGTAACCGAACATATATTATATTATGTATATATACACTTTGTGGTTATTCTTACTCTTTATGTTTTATGCCACCCAGCAGTCAGTATTCCAAAGTCAGGTATCTCTTATTCGTTTCTTCTTCTATCTATTTGGTCCTTTCTTACAATTAGGATATAGATTAAAATAAAAGACGTTATACTTATCATATGATGTTGCTGTTATTATTGATATTATTGCTGCTGTTGGAATTGTGCTGGTGTAACAGAATTATAGCTAATTTTTTGGTATAAAATGAAGGGGGGAAGAGAATCAAAAAGAAAGATGTATGTGTATAGGAGCAAGGAGCAAGGCTTTCACTGAATGAGGAGAGAAGGAAGAGTTTTTGACTCATCAGAGTAGTCAGTATCTGTAAAAAAAAATTGGGATTTAGCTATGCATGGATGAAGGAGATGAATGCATGACTTCAACATATTAGCCGGCTGAACGGTATTATATTATAATGCAGTTGAGAATAAGTGTAGACAATATAAAGTTGAAGGCAGTCAAAAGCCACAGCAGAGAACTCTTCTTTCTGCAAAATTATAGACATTAACTCACTCCCGACGAGCTCCAACTGAATATTAGATTCATTGATGACTTGTAATTTTGAGAAAATGCTCAGTTCTTATCCTATTCCAAATAGCTGCTTGAGGATGGGCTCCCATTAAATGGTTTCTCTTTTAATTGTGGTGTCGTATTTTTTATATTGTAATTTGTTTTAAAGGAGAAAGGTAGGTAGAAAGCAAAAGATGATGCCGAAAAAAAAATCTTTTTCACAAAACGTACACACGTTCTTCCCCAATTAGATACTATCATCAATAAAGTCGATGCTTCTGTGATTTTTATTTTTCTTTTGCTGTGTAACTTTTATTGTTCTAGTTGATCTTGCTGCTCATCGACTCTCTGTCTGTAAACTTCCTTCCATGTTTATAATGTCATGATGTATAGGAGAGTGTAATAGAGTAGTGTCGAATGCATTTACTAGAGTACGATTATTATCATTATACACAGTGAGACTCGCCATTGCATTGGAGATTAATATATGTACTTGCCGGAAGATTGTCTGATTTATCATGTAGGTGCATAAATGTGTAGTATAGATAGTGTATTTATAAAGATAATAAATTCAGTAAGAGCAATATATGCATAAATAAAATTATAAATTGCAAACACGTCCATGTATTGTAGTATTACACTTGTATAATGTGGCATTACACTCGTCTAGTTTTTCTCCAATGTGTTAGTGAATAAGAATAAAATAAAAGCCATTTTATTTTCTCAATATACATAATAATAATAATGATGTATAAATGACGAAATTATGTATATTATCCATATGTTCATGTTTAAATTCATAGCAGTGTTTTTCTTTTGTATGTACTTTACTTTGCTTCTATTTTATATTTTGTTTCCAGTTTTTTCACATGTATAACATCATTATTCTTTTCGTTTATTTTATCCACGGTTATCCCTCGATTCTTGTACTTTGCTGACCCTTCGTTTTATTGCTATATTGACAGCTTTGGAATTTGAATTGACTGATATTATATGTCTTACTATACGTCCATCTGCACATCTAGCATAAAGTTATCCTATATACATTATTGTATATTGTATAGGATAGCTATGGGATAGGATGTGATGTGATGCATTTTTTCTCCAAGTCATTGAATTGATTAGTGAACGACTTTATTTGATTAACAAACTAAAGGGAGAAAAAATATATAGACAAAGGCACAAAAATGTCGAAGCAACACCTGTTACCATCAATAATTGGGCATCGGAAAGAGACTATAATATAATAAAAACAAGTTTACAACTCTAAAACAGATACTGGTTTTTAGACCTTTATGAAACAAAAAAACCTTTATAGGTACTCATTGAAATGCAGTAGAAAGGGAAAGTACGATAGTAGGTATTTATGCTATACATATGAAAGCGAAAACTAGGATTTAAATAATGTTCTATACTATAATTAAAAAATAACACCATGCCTAATTGTTTTGTCCGTTTTTAGTGCCCTTGACAAAATAATTCTCCAAGGATATAAGGCTCTGCAACTTCAATACTTTTTTACTGCCGGCCCTGATGAAGTTAAATGCTGGACAATTCAGGTACACACCTAAAACTTATATTAATATTTAATGTTAACAATTAATGTTGCTTCTAACTTTGAGGAACCTTATTCATATTGTTTTTCTTAAAACTTTGTAGAAAGGAACTAAAGCACCTCAAGCTGCTGGTAAAATCCATACTGATTTCGAGAAAGGGTTTATTATGGCTGAAGTTATGAAATTCGATGATTTTAAAGAGGAAGGAAGTGAAGCTGCCTGTAAAGTAAGATTCATTTTCACTTCTAAATACACAAAATACAATAATATGGAAAAAAGTTCCAATTCACGTAGAAAACCTATCCGTTGTGAGCAATGTAACAAACTATTCAGCTGCAAACCCAGTCTAAACAACCACAAAAAGATTCATTTGAACAAACGGGAATTTAAGTGTAATTTTTGCGACTACGCTTGTAATTTCAAACGTGCCCTTGACCACCACATTACAACCCACCTTGAAGAACGACAGCACAAATGTCAGGAGCCAAACTGCAATTTGACCTACAAACGTTTGGGTGCTCTAAGGACTCACCACAAAAAGATTCACGTGACTGAACGAGAGCTTAAATGTCCACTATGTAACTATGACACCAACCTTCAAGCGTTGTTGACCCAGCACATCCGAGGTCACACCCAAGAACGGCCGTTCAAGTGTCCCGAGCCTAATTGCAACTGGGCCTTTGCCCGGAAAAATAGTTTGACTGCCCATCAACTGGTCCACAAAAAAGACGACGAGAGTTTGTACAAATTCAAATGTTCACAATGTGCCTTCAAAACTATGAGCAAAGAAACTCTAAAAGCCCATTTGATGATTCACTCGGATGTCAGGCCGTTTTTCTGTGACCTCTGCTCTTATCGAGCCAAGCAGAAAAGTAGTGTCAAGACACACCGAAAAACAGTCCACTCAACATTGAGACCGTTCAGTTGTCCACATCCGGGATGTACCGTTTCATTCAAGTGTAAGACAAGTATCAACAGTCATATGAGAATTCATCTGGACAACAAGCGCTTTGTTTGCTCTTTTCCTAACTGCAACTTTGAATCAAAGTGGAAGATCAGTTTAAAGAACCACGAGATGATTCATGAAGGAGAAGAAAAACGGTTCAAATGCTCCCACTGCCCTTATGCTTCTAATGACAAGAGACACGTTAAAGTTCATATGCGACGTCACACGGGCGAAGCTCCGTATCATTGTTCAACTTGTTCGTACCGCGCCAAGTCTCCCCAGATGCTGGTAAATCACCTCAAACGCTGTAAAATGGGAACACAACAATTCCAAGAACCAGAGTCAAGACAAAATTTGTTCAATAATGGCATTTCCAAATGTAAGACTAAAGGTTGCGGCTTCTCAACAAAAGAACACTCGGAAATTGCGGTTCACTACAACACCGTTCACAAACTGCCCAGGGTGATTGTGACCAAAACGGATTCCCAGGATTTTTAGTTTCTTCATACTCTAGACGACTACTTGTTTAATGTACCAATTAAATTTAATGTATACGGCTATATTTGTAATTATGTTGGATGGACATCTAATTTTCTGTAATAATTCTTCCTTGCTGACAACGGCAATAATTTTCCATAATTTGAAATGCAATATACACAACACACAAGGCATGAGTAAGAGCAAAAACAGTTTTTTCCAATAAGTTTGTCATTGAAAATAAAACCAAGAATCTTTTGAACATAAATGTAAACAGAACAAGCAAAAAAAACTTTGAAAAGCGTTTTAGTCAATTTAATTTAATTTTAATGCGGTTTATTTGCATCGACTTATTCTAAATAAAAAAGGTATTTGGGAAGAACTAAAACCGATAAAAAATGCTAATGCTGGTAATATTTTAAGCTGGCAATGGCCTTGAATAAACACTCAGTGCATATATAAATGAAACTTTAGTACAGCATCAATTAGCGGCGCTTGTGACGAGTCGGACATTCTGACGAGGACAGTGTGACGTGGTGGACACTTTGACGAGGACTCTGTGACGTTGTGACATTGTGACGACACCTCAGACTGACGTCTAATGACGGCTTTTGACGTTAATTATTTCAGAGTTATATTAATTCCAGAGTTAGCTAGTGTCATGAACCTTTCCCTGTGGCTTTACTCCACTTTCAAGGCCTTGAGTACAGGGTCCGGCGCAAAAGACTGGGTAAATGAAAACTTTCCACTTGGGAATATTTCCCTTGTGTACATACATTTACTCGATGACTTATTAATAATGCATAAGAAAAAAGGAAACTCAAATCGGAAGTCAAATTGGAGATTTGATTTGAGCTGAAAATTTGACTTCCGATTTGAGCACTTCACAGCCACAAAATTCTAACTAGAGACTTTTTGACCTTTTTCGGTTAGCAAAAATTGGTGAGACTTGATCTGTAGAATCACCCACAGATTTTCAAGATATTTAGGTCAACGCGAAAAGATTTGACAAAATATTTGACAAATTTGAAATGACTTATAGGTATAGGACTTTAAACCTTAAACATCGTCAGGTAGGACTGACGTCACACATACTCAACGTCAGTCAAGGCCAACGTCCATACTGCCTATCGTCATAGCGTACCACTCGTCAGAGTGTCCGACTCGTCACAAGCGCCGAACACCAGGCATGGTCTAGAGGCCAACACTGTGTGAAGTTGCCGCCAATTTTTTCGGACTTCAGTTTTCCCGTGTATAGCCTGCGGTGTCCTTGTCTTGTAAAATGTAATTTCAAGTTGTAAAACAAAATAAAAAGCGAGCGGATCTTCAAATTGGTGTGCATAATTGTTAAATTTGTTGTGGTTTACTAGCTCAATTAATGTCAATTAATGGCAATTAATGGCATACATAGACTTGAGTCCAGAACTCAGTTGTTTGTTCTGGATTCGAGATTCTAATGACGTGACGATAATTAGGATGAGGGACATTTGATATGCATGCATACACAGAAAGCATGGATTCATCACTGTCAAAACGGAAATCCAGATCATTAATGCTCATTAGGCTAACTAAAAATTGTTCTGCATACTTACCTACCCTAAAAACGTGGGGTTTTCTTTCGTTTGGAGTGTCAAACTACGTATTTCCAAACGAAAATTCAACTGTTGTAGTCAAACTTACGATTGATCCACCAAATTGACTGAATATCAGCATATACTTACACGCAAAATTGGTCCGTGGAACTAAAGCATAAGCATACGTAATACGTATGGAACAATCGGAACATCTTTGTAACAGTGACGGTTTTGAAAAAAAGGAAACACGATGGAAATTGTGGTGTCGGGAATGTCTGGTAAATTCCCAGAGTCGGAAAATATCCAAGAATTTTGGGAAAACTTGGAAAGTGGCGTCGACATGGTAACAGAGAACGCATGCCGATGGACGCCAGGACTGTATAATCTGCCAACGCGCGGAGGAAGACTAAAGCACCTCGACAAGTTTGACTCCCACTTTTTTGGCATACATGCAAAACAGGTGAAAAAATCAATCATGTAGCATCTTTTTGTTTAATAACCTCACAAACGTTTCTTTGATACTGGGAAGAAATTAAGCTATGGTATTTTTTACATATTCATTAAGGTTTTTTATTGCACACTTACTTACATACATACATACATATATTTAGGCCTCCTCTATGGATCCTCAGCTACGAATCCTCCTGGAACTGACGCATGAAGCAATTTTAGATGCAGGCGTGAACCCGCGGACGCTGCGCGGAAGTAACACCGGCGTGTTCATAGGAGCCATCATAAGTGAGAGCGAGGAAAAGTTGAACGAGAGGGTCGAGGACATCAACGGATATGCTTTGCTTGGCTGCAGTCTCTCCATGTTTCCCAACAGGATCAGGTAGCCTTGCATGAAAAAGATATTGATAAAGATGTATGCGTAACTATTACAAAGAATTCTTTGTGAATTTTAAAGACGTCTAAATTTTCAAGAATTCTTTGCAAATTGTAAAGAATTTATTGTGAAGTTTAAGGAATTCTTTGTAAACGTTGAAGAATTCCTTTTGAATTTTAAGAAATTCTTCGTGAAATTGGAAAATATCTGTGAATTTTGACGAAACCTTTGTAAATTTTAAGAACCTCTTCATAAACTGTGAAGAATTCTTTAAAAACAATGGAAGGTTCATTGTAAATTTCAAAGAATTCTTTAAGTATTTGGGTCACTTCGTTAAGATGTTTGAGCAACTTGTTAAGAACTCTTTAAGTATTTGGGTCACTTCGTTAAGATGTTTGAGCAACTTGTTAAGAATTCTGAACAATTCGTGAAGACTTTTGTATTCGTTGAAAATTTCAGTAAATTCTTTGACATTTTGTTGAATTCTTTGACAATTTTGTTGAATTCTTTAAACTTTTGTTGAATTCGTTGACGATTTCGTTGAGTTCGTTGACGATTTCGTTGAATTCTTTGAAGATTTCGTTGAATTTTTTGACAGTTTTGTTGAATACTTCGACAAGGTCGTTGAATTCTTTGACAATTTCGTTGAATTCTTCGAGAACTTTGAAGAACTCTTCGAAATTTTTGAGACATCTTGTTTTTTCCAGCTTCTGCTTCGACCTGAAAGGCCCCTCCTTCTCCACCGACACAGCCTGCTCCGCAAGTCTTCAAGCTCTCCATCAAGCCGTGACCTGCATGAGAACGGGGCAGTGTGAGGCGGCCATAGTTGGCACGTCCAACATTTGCCTCAATCCCAAATGGGCTCTAAACTTCCACCGTCTCCGAATGTTGTCCCCCGACGGAAAGTGCCGGGCTTTCGATGCCTCTGCCTCCGGCTATGTTAGAAGCGAAGCGGCCGTTGTAATTTTTCTCCAGAGGAAACAACTTGCCCTTCGACACTACGCCGAGATCCTGCACGTCAAGACAAACCAGGACGGATTTACAAGCCAAGGGATCACCTTTCCAGGGCGGGAGGCTCAAAAACTGTTGCTCGAGGAGACCTACGCCGAGGCGGGAATCCCGGTGGAGCAGGTCTGCTACATCGAGTGTCATGGGACTGGGACGAAAGTCGGAGATCCCGAGGAGTTGAGCGCCATCGCCGAGGTTCTCTGTCCCGAAAACAAGTCCAAGTCCAAACGAGGATTTCCTCTGTACATTGGATCCGTCAAGTCAAACATGGGTCACTCGGAGCCCGCGGCGGGTTTGTGTGGTCTTGTCAAAATATTGTTGGCATTCCAGCACGATCTTATTCCCGCCAATCTTCACTTTAACAGACCTCACCCGGAAATCCCATCGCTTGTGGATGGGCGACTCCAAGTTGTAGCCGAGAACAGGAGGTGGCCCAAAACTGGGCGTAAAAACGTCGACGACGATGACGACGATGACGACGACCACGACGTCATCATCGCCGGCCTAAATTCTTTTGGATTCGGCGGCTCTAACGTCCACGTAATTGTTAAGGGAGAAAGACCCGTCAGCCCTATTCGGCCTTTGACCCCGCGTCCTGGTCCAACTCTTGTTCCCATCTCCGGAAGAACCGAACAGTCCCTCGAGAAAGTCTTGACCCACTTGACCTTTGAAAATTTGACCCAAGATGAGGAGAGGGTGGCCCTGTTGCAGGAAATTGCAAAGGAATCTTTGCATGGAATGGATTTTCGGGGCTTTGCCCTGTACAGTAAAACCGGAGAACCGATTACGGAGCATCAAGTGGTGAAACAAGGAAAACAAGAAAAAACAGCGGGGTCTTTTGGGCAAAGTGAGGGTGACAAATTCAGGGTGCGCCCTCTTTGGCTTATTTTCTCGGGGATGGGAAGTCAATGGGAGGGCATGGGAAGGGAGTTGATGGTCTTTCCTGCCTTTCAGCAGTCCATTGTCAAGTCTAGTAAAATCCTAAAAACCCAGCAGACTGACCTTGACCTCTTCTCCCTTCTTGGATTTGACAGGGATGGGACAAGGGACAACACCTCAAAAACAAAAACAAATTCGGACTGTCACGTCCTAAAAACGTTTGTGTCCGTCGTAGCGGTTCAAGTGGCCTTGGTGGACTTGCTAACAAGCCTCAATTTACGAGCAGACGGGATGATTGGCCACTCTTTCGGGGAGCTGACCAGTGCCTATGCCGATGGTGGTTTGACCCACGAGCAAACCGTCCTTTCGGCCTGGGCCCGAGGTCGAGCGATTTTGGACTGTCAACTAGCGCCAGGCGGTATGGCCGTGGTTGGCCTGACCTGGGATGAAGCCATGGCCCAGTGCCCACCCCTTGTCTTCCCTGCATGTAACAACAGTAGTGACAACGTGACGATATCCGGTGCCCTGGAGCCACTTTCCAACTTTTTGGAGGTCTTGAAGGGTCAAAAAATATTTGTGAAATGGGTGGACTCCTGCGGAGTCCCCTTTCACAGCCCCATGATGGAACGGGCGGGGTGCTGGCTGAAGAAACTGATGGACGAAATCGTTCCAGAGCCCAAACTAATGTCAAAAAGATGGGTCAGCACGTCAAAGGTGGGCAGTGTCAATGACAAAGGTCAAGGTGAAACATTGTGGTGTTCGGCTCAATATTTTGTGAACAATTTGTTGTCTCCAGTCCGTTTTTACGAGGCCCTTGGTAAGATCCCAGAAGGGGCCTTGGTACTAGAAGTGGCCCCACACGCCCTCCTGCTCCCAATTTTAAAAAGGGCCCTCACGCCCAGCCAAACCCTCTGTCTAGGACTTCAATGCAAAAGAAGCCAAGACAAGGCCCTGCACTTTTTGAAAACGATGGGCCAACTTTACACCGCCGGACTCAATCCACATATGACCAATATTTATGGGCCACGAGTCACTTTTCCGGTGTCAGTCCGGGCCAAGTCTATCAGCCCCTTGATTAGTTGGTACCACGAAGAGTCGTGGACTGTCCCCAGTTTTATGGACTCACCGGTAAACAAACCGCACTCTAAAGCTGATAACAGTGTGGTAACAGTTTCCTTGGCAAGTGAAGAAAACCAATTTTACTTTGGTCACAAAATCGACGGTCGTTTTATCTTCCCTGGACCTGGCTACCTTGTTATTCTGTGGTTCCACTTTTCCCGCCTCTGGGGTAAAAAATCGGGGGTCAACAACGATAAGGACCTGCTGTTGCCCGTTGTCTTTGAAAATGTCGTTTACCACCGAGCCACGATTCTTCAAAAGGACCAAAAGACCATAGAGTTCCACATTGACATCCACGCTGGAAGTGGGCACTTTGAAATCCAAGAGGGTGACCAAACTGTGGTGTCCGGGGTCATACGCTCCCTGCATGAACATGGACATGGACATGGACGGGAACTCCCTGACCCACCAACGACCTGCGACCTGGCCCAACACGAAGTTCCTTTGAATAAGGATGACATCTACAAAATAATCGAAAATCGGGGCTACGAATATTCCGGCGGATTTCAGGGCCTCCACTCGGCAGACAATCGGGGCCGGTGGGCTCTTGTCGAATGGAGAGAAAATTGGGTGACCTTTCTCGACAACTTTTTTCAACTCCTTCTCTTGGCCCAAAAAACGACGAGCTTGACCCTACTCAGTCACTTTGAAAGACTGACCATCGACCCGACCCGTTTTCACAAAGAAGGGGCTCAAGACAACAACAAAAGGAGGGGGGAGCCCAAAGTGGTCCCGGTTGTCCACGAGATTGAACTTGACTTTGCGCACTGTAACGGCGTCCAGCTTCAAGGCGTGGTCACAACCCCTTTGGCCCCTAAACAGAGAAATCAGTTCGTGATGGGTAGTCAAAAAGAGTTGAGTCATCTGCTAGCGGAACATTCCAACATATTCACTCCACATTTCGACAGTGACCCAGATCAGGGTCAAGGTCAAGGTCAAGGTCTAGGTCAAGGTCAAGGACAGGAAAATTCAAATATTTTGGAAAAGGCTTTGTCCTGTTGTGTTCAACTGGTAGTTGAAAATTCCTGGGAAAGTAAGGAAAAAGCCCTTGGAATTTTACTGCTGACTTCATCATCATCTTGCAGCAATTCGTCCAACTTAAAAGACCGGGGTCAGTTCTTAAAGACGTTTAAAAGGGTCATACAAGTGGAGGAAAATCGAGGTACTTGGATCTCAGTGCAGGTCAAAGTACCGCAGAAAGGAGTCCTTCATGATCTACTGGCCGAAGGAAGGGAACAAAATCTTGTGATTGTTGACAGTATAGATCAATTGACTGCGGAAGCTCTGGGTCAGGTCAAAAACGCCGGTTTTTTCCTACTATACGACGCTGACTCTTCATCTTCTTCATTCAAATTTAAGCAGACCGTCAATGATATGCTACAGCAACAGCAACAGCAACAACCACAATGGACTCTCGTCGCACAAAAGAAGGCGGGCAGTCTCAATCAGCAATTGTTACTCTTCCGAAAAAGGTCATCCAACGAGGAAATGCCGGGTAGCTGGGAAGACGTCACAGTGGCGTATTTATACCAAATTATGGACAATGTTGCACAGCACGATTCAGACACTGCTCACCAAATTCGAGAAAAACTTGTAGAAATTGGGGAGAAAAGTTTGACCAAGTCGAAGAGCTCCAAGGTCCAACGAATACTTGTTGTCCATTTTGACGGTTTGCCCACCCGTTTTCAACGCTTCTTCGGTCCCCAGGTCATGTGGATCCAAAATGTCATTTTTGACCTCAGGAAAAATTATGAATGGGGCAAACGCCTACGACTTTTACTCGTCTCGCAGATCAGCCATCAAAACTTGGATGGTTCTGACCTCCCAAAAATTGTGAGCAGGTGCAAGACCTTCCTTCTAAAAACGGACCTTGTGTTCAACGTTTACAGAGAAAAAACGGGTGTGTGGGGATCCCACCGTCAAATACCCATTGCTTTCGACGATCCCAACAATTCTTATGGTACCAACCATATGCTTGTGGTCCCCTTTACCAAATCATCTGAGGCCTACCTCACCCCGTTAAACAACAACAACAACAACAGCAAGGACATCTGGACATCTTTAGCCTGGGTCGAAAGTCCCCCCTTGGCACATTTGAAACATTTGGTGCCCGCGTCAAAAATTGAAACGGGAAATATTAGCGCGCAAAAATTGTGTTCAGTACACTATGCCCCCCTCAAATTTGAATTCAAAAGGAGTATAGGAAAAAGAGGGCAGGAGTTGCGGGGAAATTGGTTTGGACAGGAATATTCAGGTCACGACCCCACTTCCGGTCAGCGAATAATGGGATGTGTGGGGTCCTTAAAACCCTGGCCCTGTGTTACCACCAGCCTATACACTGATCCTCATCTAACTTGGCCCGTACCCGAGAGCTGGTCCCTTAGCCAAGCAAGCACGGTTCCCTTGGCCTATTCTATGGCCTACTACGCCCTTTGCATTCGCGGCGGGATGAAACCCGGCGACCGTCTCCTCATAAATTTGGGCCCACAACCGCAAGGTTTTTGGGACTCTCCTCTGTTACTTGTGGCCATGATAAATGTGGCAATCGCCATAAATGTAAATGTTTCGACGAAAAAAAGCTGTGTGTACATTGTCACCTGTTTCTCAAATCCCGAGTCCCACAATGACAATCACAATGACAATGACAACGACAATGACCCTTGGACAAAGATTAAACAAGTCCTTCAGCAGTCCTGCCCCGGACTCTTTCCAAGGGACAATTTTATCAACGTGCCCCTGCAATCTTCGACTGTCCAGCGTAGTGCCTTAATTTTGAGCCAACTTTACAACAAGAGTCCTGATGGGGTCAATCTTGCTCTTCTATCAACTTCCTGTCCTTTCCAAACATATTCCGATTCCGATTCCGATGCTGACCTTGAACTTGACCACATGTTGACCTGCGCCCAATGTCTCGTGAACGGAGGGAAACTTCTTGCTCTCGATAAAATGCCCATCGTTTCTCCCAGCAAATGCTCAAATTCGAGGTTGCTTCAAAGGATCGTGGAAAAGCGGCTAATCCTCGAGGACAACTTGGAGTCGGAACTTTTCCTACCGGAAAATGCGCAAGACCGGAAAATGGTGGCCAGTCTTTTTTCTACAGGACTAAATTCCGGGGTTGTCAAACCCCTTCTCCCGTCTTTCCTAGTTGAGGTTGTTCCTTGGGCGACACTTGTGAACAAACAGCATAGCACACTTTCTGGACTTTCCGGATCGGCCGACGACGGCCTCAAAAATGGCCCCCATTTGAAGGTGTTGCAAATTTGGGAGGATGACAAGCAAGAGGCGGAAGAAAGTAATAGGGAACAAACAATGATGATTTGCCGGACATATTTGGACCCCGGCAGTCTTTACCTCTTGTTTTGTTGGGGTGACTCCCTGGGTGGTCGCGGTACTCTATTCACCACCCGCCTAGTTGACTGGATGGTGACTAAAGGAGCACGAAACATTATGATCTTGTCACCTTTTCCCACAAAACCGACCGACCCCAGCAGTCAATCCGATCGCGACACCAACACTAACACCAATTTAACCGGTTTTCAAAGCTACTGTCTAAGAAAGTGGGGAGAGGCGGATGTTCAAGTGGCCATCAAAAT
>JAQIVE010004116.1:0-15181 GCA_034698285.1 Sminthurinus bimaculatus | reverse complement strand
TAATACATAAGTACTTGTAAATCTTGCACATTATTGCAGATATGAATAGGGCATGTACGTTTCGTGATTTCCCGATGCATGTATCTTGTGGACATATCGGCATCAGATTATCTTAGATATTTATAAGAAGTTATAAACTGTGTAAATAAAATGGAAAGCTTTACTACGAAGAGCAAAAGATTTGGAGCCTTGACACATCATAGACACATAAGACAAATAATGTGACTTGAGACTTCATGCGTGTACATATGTACGTGCGTTAAAGCCCAACAATGCGTTACCATGACCGCACATTGCACACCGCTAGTGAACAAATGATTCATAAGTACATACTTGAATGCACCCATTTACTTTGATTGAAAATTTGCATTTTGTATGACACATCCGAATCACAAGCAAAAAAACCTTTCCGTCATTTTAATTTTGAATACATAATACATATGAATGTGTACACTATATTCTTCTCCTTGAGAGAATATGCTAATAAAGTAACTAAACGACGCCTATTTTAAGTCACAATAAATGGTGTGTTTTATATATATGAGTAGCGTTTCTTCACTCTCTCTCAAAAACGGAAAATAACTTGGAAATGGACCAGAGTCGGAAATGACCATAGTTGTCAATGATGGCCCAAAATCCTACCTATCGAATGTTATCGACTTTAATCGAATGTTGAATTCCCTAATTTTTAGCGTCTGAGACGAATCCAAAAAAAATTACAACGCACGTCTAGATATGTCAAAATAAATAAAACAAAGGTAGACGAAGTGGGAAAATAGCAAAATGTAATTGGGAATTGAGCAATTTCGCTTTTTCTTACAAAATGTAAGAAAATTGGCAAAATGTTACTGGAGATGAGGGGTCTCGATCCCCTGTCCTTTTACATGCAAAGCAAACGCGCTACCAACTGCGCCACATCCCCACCGTTGAGGGTCGAGGTGAAAAAACTTTTACTGAAGGTACAAGTTAGACCTTCACGCATTTTGCCTCGCAATGGACACATTACTCATGCACAGAGCAGAAAATGCTGTTCCATGTGGAAAATGCTCACACAAAGCACACGATGAGCCTGTGAATCACAGGCTAAAAATGACGTAATGTGCTGACTATACAATTAAATATTTAATACCTACTACGAACACAAATAACAATAGCACCACACACTACTTACAACTATTTGCATGGGAATTTAAATAAATCACCGTAGACCGGTATTCATAAAGTATTTCAAACTTTTTGACGATGAATAAATGAATAAAGAAAATAAAATACCTGCAAATATTCTAAAACGATGACGTCTGGAACAAACTTGATCATATTTTGTTCACCGCAGCCAAAGGGTAACTCTAATAGTTTACCCAAATTTGTCAATGTTGGCCCAAGAATATCCGCCACAACAGAAATCTTTACAAAATCTGACTCTGGAACTCTCTTAGCTATAATTTTTAAACATAAAATAGTTATTACATACATGTATTGAAAGTTGTAAAATATTCAAGTCTCAACCAGTACATGTTACGTATGTCCATACTGATAGCTAGAATCTCATCATTGGTATGCATTTCATGTGCTGACTATTTTGCATTTTATGGTGCAAATAAGAGGTAAATATTTTCTTACCAGGGAATTTCGTGGTTAAATTCACCCTTTCACTTCTGCCCGAGCGAAGATCCAAGAAAGCAGCTTTGTTTAAATACTGAGGTTGACCAGGAGGTTTAACCAGTAGTGGACGAACTACTTCATCTCCGGCGATTCTACTTGAGGCTTTCACTTTAAGATCGAGGGGACCAAGAGTGTTTGGAGTAATCAGGAATGTTACAGAGTTGACAGAGTTTGACTTGATAACGACTCTTTCAGTACGGAAAAGTTCCAATCCTGTGTAAAATAGGAAAAACGGGATTTCAATGAGCTGGACGATTATGCATAGAGCAATTCTATTGATGTGATTTCATGTAAAGACAGCAAAAAAATTGCAAGCTCATCAAGCATTAAGTAAAAACATTACAAATTGGCATGTAATATCTTTGTATTTTATACATACAGTTTTTATGTCTAATTTCTAATGTCTAATAATTATGAGCTTACTTGTTTCAATTTCATTTTCATCCTGGGTGAATGAAAATTGATTCTTAGAGTTGTCAAGGGTAACTTCTGCACTTATGTCGCGGTTCATGTAGTTATGAACCAGGGCTTGAATTCCAACCACTTCTCCTTTCACAACAGAATATGGAATATTAAGTGAAATAAAGAAGGGTCTGAAAACTCGTAGTTTTAGAGGCTCGTCCATTACTCCGAGACCATACACTGGGTCGAGTGAAAATCCGGAAATTATCCAGGAAGTTATTGTATCAGGTACAGGTTTACGAACTGACGTTCGTCCATCATAGCTAAAAAATTATGAACAAAGTTCAAACATACATTATTATGTGCTATAGACGTTAGTTAAGCGTACCACATAATATGTTGCATTTCATTGTACGAACACATTCCATTTCAAAAGTATTAAAATGTTTGCAAAAAACGCAAATTATTTCACTTTATAAGAATAAAGATTGTGAGTAAAGAAAAGAAACATAAACACATTAGGATAAAACTGGACAGAAAGTGAGCAAGAAGTTTTTCTGTAAAAAAAGATGAAAATGAAAGTTTCACACAAGAAAAAAAAGTGCATGATACATACATACAATACTAATGCAAGATAATTGCAAGATAACATTGAATAACAAAAATTAAGCCAAATACATAAAAAGAGCACATAGTTTAGAAAACACCCATTTAAGCAACAGTAAAATGTGTGTGCTGAGAAAACAACAAAACAAAACATCATAATGACAGTGATGATTGGTGATGATGAAATACATAGTGTGAAAGGGAATGGAAAGATACCCCGTGGAAGCATTGACGAAAACCCAAGTTTGTGCAGGTACTTGTTTCATGTCACTGAAAAAAATTCTAGGAATATTGATTCTAGGCCTTGGAATGCGTGAGAAGGCATATGGACCAGCCAACGGAGGTCTTGTTGGCCCTTTATAAGGAATTGCTGGACCAATATCGGGTCGAATTGATGAACTTTGGTAAATAGCGCCATCATAAAATGGTCGTATGGGTCTCGGCATCGCCTTTGAAGAACTAACCAAACCTACAATAGGTAAGAAGGAAGTCAAGAGAAAATGAAATCAACCAGCAGATAGACTTTACATACTTGCATAGAAAACTACAGCAAAAAAAGATTTATTATCACGTACTACCATTACTTAATTATAGTATTCATACAAATTAAATGGTATGTATATACCAAAATAGAAAGGACACAGTTAACATTAACGAACACAAATCACTGCTTACATGCATTTTTAAATTCAATACGCCTAAAACTTAAAGACTTTGCTGTCTACCCCTTTAAAAACTATCGATATATCTGCATTATGGCATGCATACTTATTTTCAATTATCGCTTTCGGATGTCAGTTTCATTTTTGTCGCCGTTGCATGTAATTTCGGTGTATATTTTAAGTGTCATCGGTTTATTAGTATGTTATTTTCCTCTTTATTGAACTTAAAGATAAAGAAAAAAATTAGGAAATTCAGAAATTTCAGAAACTACGTACAACTATTTTAGCAAAAACTGTTAAAAACTACAGATAAAATTGGTTGGCCATTATTAGTATTAGCAAATATAAGATTTTAAATTACTTAAAGATGAAATTATGCATGCGCACTAAACATGTCAATATACATAATATATTGGCATAATATTATTATGTATAATAATTTTTAGTGTGGAAGGAAAGAGTGGTGACTTGTGCGAATTATCAGTGAGAAAAAGCAAACCACCATTTTGAACTATCGACTGTATGCTGCACAATATGCATTATGAAAAGGGTTTTTTTAAATGAAAAAGAGTAAAGAGTTGTGAAGTTTTGAGAATCATTGTATGTGTAGTAGGTTCTTACAGTTTTATGTTATATTAAGTATGTATGTAAGTAATATGTAAGTATGTTATTTTGATTATTTGTTTACCCGGCTGTTAATTCTTCCCAAATAAATACTTCAGGAAAATATTTTCGTGTTCTGAGTGGAGTCTCTTGGTAATTTAGGCCCATGGAATCAGCTTCAGGGTTAGTTGATGAATCGTCGAGAAAATTGGCTCGGTAGAAAACTATTACATATTATTATACAATAATTTTAAATGTGTATATATATGAATAAGGAAGAGGTGGTGAATGAAATGTTACTTATTTCTTCACAATGTCAACAAAATATCATGTCAGTTATACTAATAGGATAAATGTATGTATAGGTGTATGGATGTCGTCCTATAAACTTGCACCTTATTTTCTTCACTTCTCATACCAACAACCTTTAGACTAGACAAATTATGTTGCTCCCAATTTTCAATCAGCTTTTTGACTTTTAATAATCGTGTATCTATAATCAAAGCCTACCTTCTTAAATTTCTTAGCTAATCATAGGTTACGATTAAAATATCCAACTGAGTATTTAATATGAGAATTATAATATTTTGACAAATGATGACTGATATCTATTTAATGGTGACTGACTACATTCATATTTATCTTGAGCTCCAAATGAGATTAATGTAGGTACTTAAGTGTATCTCACATTATGGAGTTTCTAATTATATACCTACCTGCAACTTTCAATTGTGCAATTATAGGTTTGTCATATTTTTATTTGTCATGTTGAAGTTTCAACTCAGATCAACTGACAAATCATAATTAGGTATCTATTATATATATACATTAAGATTCCATCTACATGACATTATTTAAAAACCCCTGCCACCCTTTTGACATTTATAATATACTAACTATAGGTCATCTACAAAATCAACTTTTACCTATCCATGCGCGTAATATACATACAACACTTTGCATCGTGTGAAAGTGAAAGGCACCTAAATACTATGTTGAGTACTCACTACATACTTTTATAGTACGGAAATTAGAAAGAATAATATTTTTGTAGCTTTCAGTTTTCATGTTTTAGTAAAAGCGAATTGCAAATTATAGCTTTAGTTTTTATAGGAAATTTGTGAATTTCATTTCAATATGTACGAAAATGCTTTTAATTCCATACGGTATACAAAAAGTCTTATGCGTTCAGTAAAAGCTGAAAAGTAAAGTTTGCACTGTGTGCATATAATATTTACATTCTATACGTTCTGTTAACCGTTTTGAAAAGCCATTGAAGGAGACGGTAAATCAACAAGTTTACATAAAAGGACTGACATGAATATGTCATACTGCGTGGGTGACCCTACACAAGATAAAAGGGAGACAATCAAACGTACGAATGCAAATGAAAAGCAGGCATGTTGTTCAACATACGTGCATATTCCAGGTAGGCATTCAACTCAACAAAATTCACTTTTCAATTTTTTTTTGCTGATATTCTTCATTAGCATATTTACATGATGAATTGCAAGCAATATAATATTATAAAAAAGCTTACAATTAGCGTGTAGTTACTTAGAAAGCGAAAGTTACTGAGAAAAAGGTAACTACTGACAAATGAATGTATAACACCAATGGAGTAAATCAAAATGACTTAATCAATATTCTATGTATGTATAACAACAAGGCATCCCAAGATATTTTCTGATTGCATGCATAAAGGCAAATATTTGAAGCAATTTATACACAGCCATTATAAAGCGTAAGAAAATTATTTTGTGAAAATCAAAGATATACATACCCATTGTTACTAAAGTTCAAATTTTGGAATGTGTGAAATTATTGAATACACCGAGAGGTTATGCAAACTTGAATCTGGCTTCTGACCTTTGGGACTTTTGGGATTGAAGAAACATAAAAATATTTCCAACCGCTGAATCTTTAACATTAAATAATTTTCTGTTGCATCATTTTTCACGAATCCCAAATGCATAAGGTTGAACTCGGATTTGCACCTTGCATAACCTCACTACTATAATGTAATTTGAACTATATTAATTTGATAGTAAATACCCCGAGTCATTAATTGTTTCCCATAGCCATGTTTCCTGGAAATTCCTGCGAACGTGGATTTTAGGTATTATGGGTAAGTGATTGTCCAGCGAGGTGAGTTCATTTGAGACGTGTGATGGGATCGCATGAGATTCGAAATTTTTAGTGGAACCTGGAAACCTGCTGACATTCTCATCATACTCTTCGGCGAAATCCAATTCCATTGGAACAATTCTTCCCCGCCTCCACCAATAAACTACAATAAAATGTTCAACCGTTGTTTTGCTTTTCACAATATTTATGCTAAATACTTGTAATAATATGTAGTTATTATAATTAAGTGCAATATTCACAGCGTTCAAAGAACTATGCATTATTTGCTCCACCTACTTTTTTATGTTTATAAATATGCAATATTTTATGTGTATAATATGTTACTTATGTACAAAAGCACCATTAAACCCCATTTACTGTAATTCTGCCAAAAGTTATCATTGTTATGGCAATTTTTTTCTAATCTAATTTTATTATTTCCAACTGGTTGCGTTGAAGTTTTACGAATCTTGGGAACTGTCATGTAAACTTTCTCTTAAAAATAATATTATGTACTATCTATTCAATATGACTATGACCTATGACCTCTACTACGGGTTATTGATTATGACTATTGAGCTTCTTTACCTATCCTACATACATGTTAACTAAAACGATCATAACACAAAAAATTGGAATCGTGACTTACCAAGTGGAGGTTGTTCGTGTACATGAGCATTTGTCATAATAACAACTCCAGCATCCTATACAGCGTTTTGGCGGAAAAGAGAATGAAAAAAAGCACTTTAAATATTTGAACACTTTTTCACTTTTGCTAAATTTCTTTTCCTTTTCATACATAAATTAACGCTTTCTGGAAATACCACGAAAAACAACAACACTTTCTCTCTGCTTTAAATTTCACTTCCATATATTACACGAGTATGCGTAGTATGCATAGCATATTCACCCCAAAAACTTGCGACGCTGTGGATCCAGACTGGCCGTAGAGTGACCGTTTGTGTCTTGATGGATAATCTGAGCCATCCGAATTCCACGAGTTTTGTTCACTTTCAATAGTGTTCATGTTTATATCCTTGTCTTGTTTCAAAACTAACACAGATTGATCAATTCCTTTTAGACCGATGAGAGAATTGGGTTTTGTGGATACCAAAATATCGACTTCTCTCCCTGGCTCCGTTTCAGTTGCAGACAAAGCCACATTAATAAAGTTATCCAAGGAACCGGTGACATGAAATTCTAGAGAATCCGCAACAATTTCGTTTTCGTGAACTGTGTAAACAACAAGCGTTGCTTTTGGAGCAGCATTTGGAGGGGCGAGGATTCGGAAGCTTAGTTTATTAGATGGTGTAGGTAAATTCACTTTTCTAGATAAGAGTAAGTCTCCTCGCCCAAGAAGGTCATAATTTAATGTAGTAAACGGTGAAGTAGAATCCACTTGAATCTCTATTTCTGAATTGACCTGCAATATGAACAGAAAACACAATACAAATTAATACACGTATAAGTAATAAATTAATCCCAAAGGAAAGCAAAAAATCACGCTGTTTGTTTTCTATGCACTTGTGTTTAAATTCCTCCACAAGATTCATAAGCTGTTATCTTGATACATACCTTTGGGTCTTTTGTGATTAAGGACGCTTCTAAATAAGTATTGCTGGGAGACAACGCACGTTGCACTGTAGGGAACCACTCAGTCAATTCCTTATAAGTTGCTTCGATCCCTAAAACAACTAAGCTGGAATTGTTGGGTGGATGGAATGTCAACGTCACAAGTCCATTGGATGGAATACTGTAGAATGATGACTCATACTCGTCATGACTGTAGGAAAATCCATGTTTAATTCTTATAGCATCTGGCCGAGGATCAGAAATCGGCACATCATCTTGAGTTGCTACTTTTATAGTTATTGTGTATGGAAGTCCTGGCTTGAACGACTCAGAGCCTTTAATAATTTCCATTTTGTAACTGTACTTGTGCAAAGTCAAGACTTTTGTAGCATTTTGTTTCCGCCCGGTTAAACTTTCAGTAACCTCCACCTCCAACTGAATAGCTCGTTGAAAATCGTCGGTCAGCCTGTAAAAATAGGAGAAAAGAAATTATGGACAAAAGAAAAACATAATTCAAGAGTACGCCGTGAAAGTTTTATGCATTTCCATGCACTGATTATGAGATTATGTTCTATTTTCTATTTCAGGATTCTCTTCGCTTACCCCAATTCCTTTGTAAAGTCGAATTCAAAGTCCACAACTCCATCAATATCTGCAGTTTTTTGCAATATTCCTGTGAAAACCGGCTGGATATAAGTTGAATGTATTGTGGGGGATGCTGAAATCACAACTTCACCTTTAACAGGGGTGCCATAAACATAACTGTAATAAAAAGATAAGACAAAAAAGGTGAGCAACATAATTCTTGCAGTGCAAATTATGAAAATTTTTCTACTGGCATCATCTACATTGTAATATGCAAGTGATTCATTGTGTATTGTATATACATAGTGAAGATAATAGAGTATAAGCTGAATTCCTTATTTGTAAAATCTAACAATAAACTAATGCAAAAAATTGTTTTGCACACATATGATGACGTAACTTTACTACACAACGAGAGCATGAGAGCATGTTCAATAAAACGTATAAGTGTCTATTTACTAAGCAAAAATCAAAAATATTCTTACTTTGAACGGATCCGAGCTCGGACTTTGGAATCATTGAATGTGGCAAAACTTGGAACATCGAGTTCAACATTGAATTTCGGAAGGACGTACTGTGCAATTAGGAAGGAATGTGTTTCCCTCTGATTCTTTGCAATTACTTCGATTGTCCAATCCCCAAAGTTTGGCTCAGTACTCAATTGAATTTCCGCCGAAAAGAGACCACGTTGTACAACTGCGTTTGTCCATTGTTTAATTACGTTATTTTGACTATCCTTCAACAGAATATTAAGAGGTCCTGGGCCCTAGACAAAAATCGCCATAAAAAAATTTGGTTACAAGTGGTATTGAATGATTAATCATTTAAAGTCCACATATTTTCATACAAACTAGATAAACTGTTAAAATGTTAATGTGAAACTTACTTTTGGCCTAAAACTTCGGTCTAATAGCAAAACCCGAAACTGCAAGAGTTCACCTGCAAAAAATTCGATAAAGAGATTAAAACTTAAAACTCTCGTAACACCTTATAAGTTGACATGAGCTGATGTCTTTTAGCAAGATAAGATGGTAGATTTACAGATACACTTATTCGTACATACATCATTCATGACTTGCATATTTCATGGTCACTTACCCGGTTTATAAATAGGTTTGTCTGTTTGAATGATGATTGTGGAGCTTTTCGGGTTGAAAACTAGCTGTGTCGCATTTTCAAAAACTAGCCCATCAGATCCTTTCACCGTCAAATTGTAGAAATTTCCTAATCAAGCAGAAACCATGAAAATTTTATGAACAAATGCCAAATGACGATTTGCAAGTAAAATTGGAAACGTAAAAATTTATACACATAGGCAAATCTTGCGGCATAAAAACACAAATTAAAAGTAAAAGGTAAAATACATGACACTAACCAGTTCCAACATCACTCAAGTCACCCACCTATGTATATCAAATCAGTCAGTTTACATTAGTTCCATGTTTCATAAAGTTATATTAAATTTCTCGTATTAATGAGTAAAAAGTACGTTTATTTCGTAATAACTATAGGAAACAGCAAAAGTATAGATAGATACTTAGTGAAGCATAATACAAGTATTCTAAGTATATTCTATTGTAAATACATGACAAGGAGGCGCTAATTGAAACAATAGTTTTGCAGAATCATGTTGACTATACGTCAAAGCCAAAGCACTGTGATTGATGATTAACCTTTAAGTAAAAAGTCAAACAAAAATTCCCAAACTACAAAACTAAATGAGCGAAGTTATGAAATTTGCAATCCATTGTACTATGTGTATGTTAGTTAATACAGCATTATGATGTAATGAATGTGCAAAATGCACATGGTTAATACTTAGGTATAGGAAAACATAATCCATAACCCATAGTTTTACTACCTATAGTAATAAACGTGGGAACGAGGAAAGATTACTTTTCTTCTCTTGAATACCCTAATGTAAGTATGCCTGTGTTCTGAGTACTGCGTACAACGTATAACAATTTGATTTTAACGTAACAAGAATACACAAACTATTTTTGAGTATAACACCTGTTGCATAGGCTTTTTTCTACTACGTATTATATTACATACTCCATACATATAACAAAGAAATTAAAAAAATTTGAGACGAATTATTACAAAGCTTTCGACTAAAATTGGCAAGATGCATCAAGTAAATTGGTTTTTGGGATATGGTCTCATGTTTCCGCAATATTTCCGTACTTACACGCTTATAATCATGTTTCAATATGTATCTTTACTTTTGACTTTCTTTAATTCTATTTTCAATTAATAAAGGGAAAGTTCTTTTCCTGGTGAATGTAGTTGCATTTTGCTGCTTAATATTTTATACTGATTTGTCCAACCATAAAATGCATAGTACGCCGTGTTAATATTGTTAATTTTAGTCTCAGGCCATAAATTTTTTGCTTAATTCGTTTACAAGTACAATAATAGCAAACAACAATTTCATGAACAGATGAAGTAAATTCCCCTTTATAGAATTTTGACTATACGCAGACATGTACAATGTACATGATATAAAAGCTCGAGTATAGTTCAAAATGTCAACAGGATAACTTGTAGAACTAATTGCATAGAAACTTTTATGACGAAAAAACATTTTAAAATAAAGTCTTTTTGAGCAATTACAAAAGGACCCATTGTAACCATTATTACAACTTCATGGTGCTATAATATGCTATACCTTGTGCGTGTACTTTTGTCGCGTGTATTTTTGTTGTCTCATCTTAAAAAATTGATTTGATTAAGAAAAAGTTTATCATAATTAGACTGGAACTTCTTGGAGGATATCTATGTGTATATACATAAGAAGTGCATTCATCAAAAACAAGGGAATAAAAACTGAGGGACACATAATACAAAAGTAGCTTGCAACGGAAGTTCGGCTGACAGCGTACATAGATATTATGTAGAAACTGTTGAAAATTTGTAAGGAGAATGACAAGTCGATAACAAACAACAATATCGTCCCCTTCACTACCTATTTAAGTATGTATAAACTTAAGGGATTGACAATTGACATAGAATATAATATAATTCTGTCGTTATGCTTCTTTGTCTCGAATTCGTTGATACCAAAATAAGAGCATAAGTTCTAAATCAAGACATGTAACCACCAAGTAAAACTAGTATGTATTAGACAGTTATTTCAACAAAATTTAAATATGTAGTGATGGCAATACAGAATACAAAGTGCTTGAAATATGACGAGGTTTCATTACAATAATGCAATACAATATACAATAGACACCGACAATAAACTGTAGAATGACATTACTATAATTAAAATACATATTTATTTACTACACTTGGACACTTATTTTACTTACAAAATGCAAAGCAAACAAATACATTGGAAAACGACGCAGATAGATACAACTACATGGATACGAAAGCTAGAAGTTTGATGTCACCGTATAGCGTAAGTATTTTTTATTTGTTTCTTTTGCTTCACTAAAACGTTTTTAATTTATGAGCAAGTATGTTTTAGTACCTACAAAGAGAAAAGCCTCCGTACTGCATACATAATGTATTGCAATATGTGTGTATTATTTAAATAAATATTAGATTCATGAATGCAAGTATATATAAGAAATACAAACACCAAGAAAAGTTACAATTACAAGGTAGAAAGCTATAGGAATTAATTTGAGACTTTGGAATAAAGGTTGCATAATAAGCGAAGTTTAAAGTTGTTGAGACAGTCTCCCAATAAAAATACATAATACGTAGTTCGAGGTCCAAATAAAAATAAGTGTGACAAACTCACAGTGCTGGTATTTACAGCTATACATATTATGTATTATGTATTTGAAAACAACTTACGTTTAACGTTATAAGCTGACTGGACCCTGGGTCGATGACACTTTGTTGAGTCGAGGTCGAACTTCCCCCAGAACTTAAAGTAGCCTTAAGTGACACAACTACAGTCACAGGCGACTGGGAATCCACACTGACACCCACATTATATGGTAAATTTGGGCGAATTGTTCTTGGGGCCACAACGGTATAAATTCTATTGACAAATGCAAAATAAATTTCAAAACAAAAATATATTAACACACATGAAATCTACTTTTGAAAAGCAAAAAATATTACACTAGGCTCCGAAATACAACTATGCATATAAAAGCACTTGTTTCAAATTTCCCAAATAGGCATCAGGTTTTTACAGGTTGTTTTTGTATTATGCTTTTTGCATACACAAATAAAAACAAGGAAAGCATGAATATGGAACATGCCCGGTATAAAAAACGCAGTTCACATTTTTCTTCGTGACTTCATCGAGCATATTGCTTCTTTTTTCTTTATTTTTTCGGCTATTATTTCAACACTTGAAAATGAGGAATCATTTTTAATTAAGTAAAATAACATAAGTGTATTTTCCGTTAGCAAAAAATACGCATCACGTATAAACACACGCACACACATCCTGCTCGAACTCGTTATCTCATATTCGCATCACACTTTTATCATATTGATGTTATGCAAAAAGGACGATACTCCTGACTCGTGAATAACTTCACATTGCCTTTCTATATACACGAAATTAAGCGGAATTTTATGCCATCCGCAACCCGCATTTCACACACAATCATGCACGCAAAAATACATAATATTATATTATACACACGATTTTGTAAAAAATATTTACCCATTTTGAGCTTTAATTAACGGTAGAAATAAGAAAACAATCCACAGGTGTGACATGATGACGGTATATTATATTACGATGTTAACCAAGTTCAACACATTAAAACAGACCGAAAAATTGAAAGTAGAGTAACATACACCACACAAACACAACACAGTAGAAAAAAAACAGAATCTTAGAAATACATTGGTATACACAATACACAATGTACACACAAACAGGAGAAGGAGAAAAAAAAGTAGTAAAAAAATAAAATGAAATTTCGCTTCAGCCGTCACATCCAGATGTAAAACATAAAAGTGTGTTTGTCAAGTTTAACATGAAAAAAATATATATTATATATTATACAGTAGAACGACACTGACACTGCTGTCGTCGTCGTCTTGGTCCATCCAATATTCTCATAAGGACAAGACGAAGTAGAAGAAGAACAAGCACAAGAAGAAACAAAACACCAAGACCAAAAACTCTTTTCGTCACACTCAGTCACTGTTAACTTGCTTAATGCTCTTTCTCTCCGTATTATAACAACAACAATCCCAATTCACATCATCATCATCTCAGTGCAGTAACGCATATAATACGTGTAAGTACACAGCACTGCATACACACGGCAAATTCTCTGTTTACTACCACATACAAATGTACATACATATACAATAATCATATAGTGAGCTCACTCACTCGCTCACTCATTTTATCCTTTTTACTGTATGTCTTACTATATACATATTACATATATATGCAAGCAAGCTTCTCCTATATTAGTCCCTTATAAAAATCTGTATACTGTGTATTGTCTGTGTGTTGTGTTGTGTACGGTCGAGACTCGAGACTATCGAAGAAAGAAAGAAAGAAAGAGAGGCGTGTGTGATGATTCAAGTTAAAGGTAGGCAAAGGGATATTCTCAGAAAATATATATTATACATACATTATAATGTAGGTGAGTTAGTATCATCACAGGACGAAGGAAAACGTATAATATAGCCATGCACTGTGTAAAATGATAATAGTAATAATAATAGTATGGTATATATATCGTGTGTATGTAGGGAGAGAGGAAAAAAACGTAGAGCGGTGAAGAGGATGGATGACAGTATAAAATATAGGAGCAGCAGGTCTGTAGTTACATTGCTACAGGTAGATTGTTGTGTCGATAAGATTTTCCCGAAGAGTTCAACTATATCATATGTATTTACATGCACAATATACAGTGATACCTTATAATGAGATATCCAAAGAGAGAGAGAGAGAGAGAGCATCAGGTAAAACGGAGGAGGATGGTCGCGGATAGAGAGAGAAAGATACGGTTTTAACAAAGCATACTCAATAAGTCTCATGCACTGCTCACTGCTTCACTACAAGCTTTTATATGTATGCATTTATGTATGTGTGTGTATATCATACATATCATATATCCGCAGTCAGTATTAAATGAAGCCCTACAACAATTTATTTTACAATGTACTACAACTATAACTAAATGTTGTATTTTTATATGGATGGGATTCTGCCTGTTGCCCAGAGCCCATCAGAGTCCAAAGTAAATCGCTTCCATAAAAGCCAACCCTTACCATGTTCGTGTATAAAATGTTTTACTGGCTCTGTATTATGTTTTTGTGTGTACTGTGTGTGTGATTGGGGATTGGGATATACATATGTGTAGAGACTGAGACGGGGACAGAGCGAAAGAGAAAGAAGGAAAGACGACTGTAAAACGCACTTAAGTTGCATCCCTACCCTACGTCAAATTCCTAATAATCCCATTTTATTATTTCCTTATGCATCCTGCTATAATATCTTACAAGATGTAGTTTTTTTTACATTACACAGTACGTAAAAACGTACATACACACACGTTTTATTTATTTATTTATTCTGGATATTAAATCGATGTACTCACGACATGTAACTCACACAGTTTATGCTTTTTTACACGGTTATCCACAAGCTGTAGGTTGTCGACTGTAACTTGAGTATTAACTGTGTGTATACTGTCAATCGTGTAAGTCCTAAAAATAAGAACTACGACTCAAAAAGTCAGTGGAGATTTTTGTTCCAAGTATTATCTTCTATGTGTGTACAGCATAAGTATGTATGTATGCATTCACAACATGTACAGAAATGCGTGAACATGCGTAATTAATGTTTGTGTTCTATGAAAATTTACTAGTAAATTACTTTTGCCCCACAAGTTTGTGCTTCGCTTTTTGAATCAGGCATGCCTACGAGTATGGTTATTTTCTGGTCAAATTTTTAATAGTCGCCAAATATTACAGATTATAAAGTGCTTCGTGCAAAAACGAGCATCAAAATTACG
>JAQIVE010004115.1:0-15184 GCA_034698285.1 Sminthurinus bimaculatus | reverse complement strand
AAAGAATTGCGTTTATTAGCTGCAGATAATGAAGAACTGAAGGAAATAGCAAGAAAAGACGAAATTCAAATTACTCAAGAGTTGTTAAACCTTGAAAGTGAGTTTTTCGAGACTGTCTTGGAGCCAGAGCCATTAGATGAAAATGACGCTATTCTTGAAATTTCCGCTGGAGTCGGAGGTCAAGAGGCCATGCTATTTGCACACGAATTATTTAGAATGTACCAAAATTTTGCCCTCTACCATGGCCTTGAATTTGCAGTTACTGAATGTAACATTGTGGATGGTGGTGGAATGAGATCAGGAAGTGCAGCGGTATCGGGCCGTGGTGTGTACCAAAAATTAAAATTTGAAGGGGGGGTCCATCGAGTTCAGAGAATTCCAAAGACGGAGAAAGCAGGTCGAGTTCATACTAGCACTGCCCGTGTTGCCATCCTTCCACTACCCACGGAAATTCAGGTGGTCATCAACCTATCGGATTTGAAGTACGAAGCAAAAAAGGCAACGGGCGCGGGGGGCCAGCATGTCAATACGACAGAGAGTGCCATCCGCCTTACACACGCTCCCACAGGAATTGTTGTCGAGTGTCAAATGGAGAGATCTCAGATTCGTAATAAGGAAGTTGCTCTACGAATGCTTCGTGCAAAGATCTACGAGAGAAGACTGGAAGCTCAAACCAAGTCCATACAGTCGAAGAGAAAGTTACAAATGGGGATGGGGACTCGGTCTGAGAAAATAAGAACCTATAACTTTGCACAAGATCGCGTCACCGATCATCGAGTTGGTCTCACTGTTTATAATTTGAAAGGAGTTATCGATGGAAAGGAAGCTCTAGATGAGTTAGTCAACAAATTACTAGAATACGATCATAATGAAAGGATAGCTCAATTATTTTCCTAGCCCATATCATAATATAAGTATCATGTATATGGTGTGGTACAGTAGTATTAGTAATACTACTGTAATACTGTATTGCACATTACACATTAATATTTTGTACATTAGATTTATTCATCCCATTGTATACTGCCTTTTGGCTTTACAAACCACCAGAATCCGGAGTTGATTATAAAGCCGAAAGGTAATATGCAATGAGCTATAATAAAGAATAGCTCTATCATATTTTATACACATTTTCAAATATTGTAATGATGTAGATAAATACCTTAAAATAAATCTATTTGTTCTGGAGTGAAGTCGTTAATATAAGACAAAACACAACACATTGTGTGATATGAGATATACATCTTACTAACATTCTATGAATATGAGTTACTATATGAATATAAGTATGTATTACCTTGAATCAATCTATTTACTAATTATTATATCACTGCAAAGCGCATTTTTAATGAAATTTGTGTGTTTCATAATATGTACCTTTTACAAACAATGTGTGCTACATGAGTGCCGAGGCCCAACCAACTAATCTTCACTACATTATTCAATTTAGTTTAACTATCGATCAACCAATTAACTTTTCTTTTAATTATAAGTAACCTCTTTTACTTATTATACATAGATATGCCGGTCTCGGCTCGGGCCACTAAGTATATTTACACGATTTTCTTCAACCAACCAAGTTTCCTTGTTGTATGAAAATTATGCCCATGTTAAATTTGTAACCTGAGGATATGGCCGGGTTAATGTGATGGTAAATACGAAAGGTAATATACAATGATTTGAATAAACCTGCTAATCTACTACTAATATTTAGTAGACAGATGTTCATAATATATTCCATGCATCGACATATTTTTTTGCATCTCATATAATTTGCGTAGCATGTGCTTTTACATTAACAGTTAAATACATAATATGTGACCTAAGACCTAATTATCTGTTTTTATTTTCTGCCTAAAAAATGCTAAAAACTGAAGTAACCATATGAAGTAACTTCATTCCGGCACCACATAGTTAATCTACGGCAGTGTGTCTAAATGTCCCTTTGGGAGCAAATTTATTTGTTCCAATGCTGACAAAAAAGAGCATTTAATTCGACCAATTTCTTATAAGAAATTGATAAAGTAATTGAAAAGAGTGCTGCACTTACTGCCTAGTTAAAATCTTTTGAAAATAACGAGTTAAAAATTTTACCTACGAGACAGAAATATCAATCCAAGTTACTTGTATCATATTTTAAATTTATAACTAAACTTCAATAAAATAGTTGACGAAGGGAAACTACAACTGTATATATCCACACATGCATACACCTTTCCCTTTTCAACAAGAAGTTTTTCGTTACAATAATTTTTTTTCACGACAAAAGCAAGTTGAGAGTTTTTATTAAACATTCTTTCACTTAATGTCGATTTGAAAAAAAGTTTTAATGTAAAAAACATAGACATTCTTTTTTTTTGAACAATTTAAACTTTAAATTGGAAGTAGTATGTACAGGGCACTCCAAAATTGAGGTAAGTAATCTGGAAAAATTATCTCAAATGGCAAATTCTTAAACATAGAATTTCTGGAAGCATTATTGCTACATCGCTTTGATGGTTTGGATTAAACAAATTTCACACTTTATAAATACACATTTCTTATCTAGTTTCAGAACAGTACTTACTTTTATATAAATATTGAAACAACAATAATATCTTGTACGAGTAAGTAATCATCAACTAACCATAAACAATGGATTCATTTAAATGCTCAGTATTAACTTTGGCTGACTGTGCGATTATTTTTTATCGTTCTTGCGAACAAATCAATATAATATAACAACTTTTGAACTTTTCATATATGTAAGGGTGTATAAATCATTATGGAGTCATAATATACGCGAAAAATTAATAACATGATAAATTAAGGACAAATACAAGTTACTTAGTTTGTAGTAGGTCATCATCTCCTCATTTTCCTGTCCATTTTTCTCATCTTCTTTTCTTCTGCAGGTCCAGCTTCAGCGGCTGGAGCGAATACCCATGGAGAAATTATTTTTGACCAGGCATAGTAAAATCCTTTTAGAGGAACCTATATATAAAAGCAGAATAATATGATTCTTTTTGATTACTTGAATATCGCAAAAAATTAAGTAAACGTACTGCACGACAAACTATTACTACAACAGAAATTATGAAAGTATACATAAATAGCAAGTAAAATGTCTTACAAATAGCCAAATAAACCAAAAGTATTTGCTGAAGAACGCTAGAACTTGACAACCACAGGTGAGAATAACCACATCTTTTACATGCCTGCAATAGGAAGGAAATTGAATTAGAGATTTGTGACATGATGTCCCAATAATACATGGTATTTCAAAGTTACACTATAATCTATAATACATAATACTTACTCTCCAACTCCTGCTTCCATATTCAAGTCAACGCCACTGTCCAATAACTGCTTGGAATCAGAGTAATTGGGCCTTGCCATAAATTTCATAAACTGGTAACAACCAGTAAGAATACTAGCAGATAGGATTGTAAACATCTAAAAGAAAACATAACAAAGAATTTTAAAAAAATGCAAAAAATCGTTTAAATACTATAAAAATATTGATTGAATCAAGTGTCAAGAACTTACTATATCCCAAAACGAATATCCATCGCTTAATATGGTCATGAGTACAAAATAAATTGCGTTGGCTCCCAAAATCATGTTTCGGTAAAATGCAAGTGTCGCAGCATTTTCTTCCACAATCTGTTTAGCCCCTTTGGTTCCTTGTTTTCCTTTTTGAGGCTGAAATAAAAACAAGATACGAGCTTATTGTGAATACCTTTTTTCCAACTATTTTAAACGTGTTTGCGACGATGCGTCAAAAGTCAATTTATTAATATAAAAGTATTATGACATAAATTACCATTGCCATTCTACTTATTTTTCGAACGTATTTAAACTACAATAAAGCTATTTTTTAACTATTTCTTCTTTTAGGCACTTTAGTACTAGAATTATCCACGACACTACTAAATATATATATTTCATTTATAAAATTTAAGGATTTTTGGGTATGTATATTTCAAAGAATATCCTTTTCTGCATTGAAACATTTCTGAAATAAGGCAGTAAATTTCTCAGTTCTTGTCCAATTTTCAACAAGTTTTTCATTTGCTTTCTTAATGATATAGCTTAAATAGGCATTATCAGTTGCATCAGTATTATTGTTAAAAATCGATTTTAACAGTGGTACTTCCATACTTATGGCGCTACGAACGGCCACAGTAATTTTATTTTTTCCACTGATGACCATTCCAGAATTTCTGAAGCCAGACTCGGTAGCTAAATGCACAAGTTTCTTAGCATCTGATAGTTTTCGGCATTGTATATGAAGAATACAGGATTCCACTTTAAAATTCACATCAATGTTTTCTGGAACTTCTTCCCATGCTCTTAGAAACTCGGAAATTTCGATTTTATCATGGGTAACGAATATCCATTTACAACCCTTCTTTTGTCCTTTTGTTTTTACAATAGATGAAGTGCTTTCTTGATCCGTAGACTTATCAACACTTTCTTCATTAGATTCGTGGGAAAATAAAATTGCTCTTCCAGAGCATGATGACGAAGTATATAGATCCTGCGAATTATTAATGCACTGTATTAAAGAAAGGATCTTTTCATCAACTGAACCCTTTCGGCTTTTATCTATTACTCCAGTTCCTGTTGCACCTCCTCCTTCCTCATTTACTAAAACTTCTTGATTTGCAGCTTTTGAATAGTTTAAATCTTCAAATGTTAAACCTTGATGTTTTCTGTGTTCATCAAAGTGTAGGTTTTCTATATCTCCACTCATCTCGTTTTACTTTAATTATTTCTCCTATGAAAACGATATAACTTGGGCTTGAATTATCAATTTACAGCTCAGACCAGTTTAGATATTTCGAAAGTTATGAATTGTTGATAACATTTACTGCAGTCAAAAGTTGATAGTTCTTGATGATTTCTATGGGCTCCTTTTCCAACCCTAGAAATTAGTATTTTATAGACAATGTCATTGCCATTTATTTATTGTTTTTCTTGTTCACATACACTTATTAAACATATTTACGTAATTATTTCGTTCAAGTCTATGAATTCCATCGTATTTTAAGTTACAAAAAGGACTTAAGGATTTTTATGTATTTTTGACCGTCACATACTCCATATACTCTCCATTTCATAGTGTGTAATTACTTAATATAATATACAATAAGGAAGCAATCAAACATTGATACAAATAAGCTGAAATGTAAAACAGGTAAATAAGTAAATAATGTTGTCCTTACAGCCATATTAATGAAACTTCAGCACACACAAATGCCCTTTCTTCCAAACAGAAACAATCCACCAGTTAATTGTAGACTTTCCTATTGTACGACCTACAAGTTAAAACAATTATTCATTAATATCAATGCACTGTAAAATTACACAGCTATAAATTACAAATGTTTCAACTGTAAATAAAAACAAATGAGCATTGTTGACTGTTGACTGTACGTGAAATGAAAATTAGAGTTTTACTTCACATTTGCATATTTGCACATTTGTATTTTCTACATTTCTACATAGATGCAGTTAATTACTTATAAAGAAGAAAATTGTATGAACTTACCTTAAAGTAAATATTGCCGAAATATCGCAATATCTAATTAAATGCTACACTGATTATTGACTTCCCAAACCAATTGTACTTCAACTGTCTTGAGAGTTAAAAGTTATTAAAAGAAAGTTAAAAGTCTTGGCTCCGGCTTGTTCTAAGTACTTCAAAACGCCAAATGTTAAAACGTGGAAGAAGCGGAATCTCACATTCAAAATTTTTTGCTTTACAGTTTTTGTACTCTTTACTATTGACTATACTCTATATACTATAGACATTCAGATTCAGGCTGCGTACATAGTTGGTATGATAGTGTGCATACTTAATACGTTGTGTAAGTAATACACAAAAAGTGTTAAGACTAAAAGACTTTTAGTTATTCAGTCTCGTAATTAAGTAGTATATATGTATTAACTATTTCACTGCACAGAAGTAGCTTTTCTCTCATCTCTCTCTAGTATGTTTTAATCTTGTTAAAGTAATTCATACGGCTTCCATCAAAATAACACTGTGACAGGAGTAGTCAGAAAAGTCAGTAGTTTGAGCGTATAAATAAAGATCCGTGTGTATTACACATAGTTTTTACTACGAGAAGGAATAGATAAACATAATGTGTATCTTAGTATATTTAAATGTATTGAATTTTTGCTTACTGTTGTGAAACCCAAAAGTCACTTTTTTGGAAAAAGAATGACAGTGTTAAAGGAAATATTATACACACAAGGATGTCATAAAATGCTAGGCAAGATTTAACTTCATTAGTTCATTCAGTTTTTTGTATTTAAGTAATGAAATTAATTCAAGAGTACAACATAGCACACTGAATACATTGACAGAATACATTTTATACATTTTTCATTTGGCTGTCACTGTATATAGTATATATATACTATCAATAGTGTTTTCGGGTAAGTAAACTAAAAAATTATACCCATTTAATATTACTATATCACCTATTAAGTACCTAAAAATATATCAAAATATTTGGAAAGTTATAAGAATTGTGTATGGAAATATGTATTTTATTGTATTTAGAGTCAACGCTGTGGCATTTAACTTTGGTTTCCAAAAATTCAGGAGATGTACTACCTGCTGATAGCTATTACTTTTGTAGTCAGTGAGTAACATCCTAGTTATTTACCTGAGAATCGTATAAAAAGGAGCTGGAATCTATTTACAAAAGAACAACACTTAATATTTAAAAAGGTTGGGAAAAGTATTGAAACTTAATTTAAGGTGGCCATAAGTCTCTTTCCTCGGGAGGCTTTCCTGTGATTCGAGGCCAGAACTTAACATTTGTATGTACATAGCAATATATATTCAACCTGTGTGTATTTCATGTAATTTAAAAACTTCTCTGATAAACGTTTTCTATCAATTATTTGCACCGGATCTCAGTAAAGATCATCCGGATTATGGCCAACTTAACTAAATTCTTATGAAACCTGATTTACGTTTTTATAATTGAATGTTCATCTGTACGTATCTGCGACCTAAACCCATCTCCATGTGGCCGGTACAGTTCTGTCATATTTCTACGGTGTTAAAAAAAGTAAAAGTAATCCTTTCATTTCCCGAAGTGCAATTGATTTAATCCATCTTTGTGCTCACAATGAATTTCAACAGAGGTGTAAAAGCACCGAATTCGGGTTGTATTGCAGAAAGTACACATGTACATAAACAGATAGATATTATATGTGTATGTGATATGCATGATGGGTAGTTTTAGTTGTCAGTATGACTGATTGGATGGTCTTTCTTTTGTTTCTTTAATTTCCTGTAGGTACGAGGAGAGCATGTTTTGATCAAAAGTAGACATGGAGGCTGAATACTATAACGATATGTTTACTCCTACCAAAAGACTTACGGCGTAAGTTTATTTAAAAGAAATGTAACAGGTCCATATTGACTACACGTCTGCTATACTTTTACATAGATTTCTGTTTAATATTTCATTTTCTTTTATACATTTATTTAGTACTGTTCCAGTGAATGGTCAATATGATACAGATTATGACCAGAATCACCCGAATACAGAAGTTGATGACGATGATGATTATGACGATAACTTTGTAGATTATCAACCTTTACACATTCGTAAAGATAGAGATGTTCACAATAAATGTTGCAACAATAGTATTTGGTGCGTGAGGGTAAGTCAAATAAGGAATGAGTTGAATGGATCAAAACTGTCATGTAATTAAGTACTTACTTACCTACTAAAGAAAATCTCCAACATTTTAAACAAATAGTTACATGTAAATCTTTCCTCTGTTTTCATTTTCTTAGGACATTTGCGGCATGTTTTGTGTACTACTAACCTGGTTCCTCATTCTATATGCAGAATTCGTTGTGATGAAGATAATATTGATTCCAAGCACTTATCCCTTATATAGAAACATAAATGCATTTATTTGGCAATTTCTTGCCATTCTCGCCTTCATTTCACATTTAAGGACAATGTTAACTGACCCCGGTGCTGTTCCAAGAGGAAATGCAACGAAGGAGATGATCCAACAGATGGGATTTACAAAGGGTCAAGTGATTTACAAGTGTCAAAAATGTTGTAGTATTAAGCCAGGTAAGATGTTTTTGCCATTTGTCCCAGATTAGTAAAACAATGTTAACTTCATAATCATAATTTACTTCTTGACCTTTACAATACCGGTCATAGTGCAGGACAATATAACAAGAAAACACACAGTCTAATTGAATAAATTTAATTTACTTACACCTTATAACATGTTTATTGTATTAATTTTTTCCCCATTAGAACGGGCACATCATTGCTCAGTTTGTCAGCGATGCATTCGTAAAATGGATCACCATTGTCGTAAGTTAATTACAATAATATAATGATGTGTGTATAAGTTCATTATTATACATGAATAAATTCTCAAGGTTTTTTCTTTTTGTTTTGCCAGCTTGGGTAAATAATTGTGTGGGGGCGAACAATCAAAAGTTTTTCGTACTATTTACGGTAAGTTATTTTCATACGGTTCTCACTTCAAGTCTATATACAAGTCTATATATATTTAAAAACGTCGAATGTCAAATAATGTGTCCATACACACTATATATTATATTATGAAAAGACATTAATAGTAATCGGCTAACCGTGTATTTCTTGCAGTTCTACATTGCTTTGATCTCAATTCATGCATTACTGCTGGCTTTAAATCACTTTGTAGTATGCATTCAACATGATTGGAAGTGTTCAACATACACTCCTCCTGCGACTGTCGTTCTGTTAATTTTTTTGATATTTGAAGCCCTACTTTTTACAATTTTCACTATGATCATGTTATGCACTCAATTAAATGCCATTTGGAATGATGAAACGGTAATTTTTATTTGTTAACTAAATATTATAATGTAAAACGTGTCACTTTTAAAACAAAAAACAGCTAATAACATGTGTACACATACATATCGTTGTTGTTATTAGGGAATCGAGCAACTTAAGAAGGAGCAGGCAAGATGGGCAAAAAAATCAAAGTGGAAAAGTCTGCAAGCCGTTTTTGGTCGTTTCAGTATTGGTTGGCTGAATCCCTTTACTATGCCTCCGTTAAACGCGAAAAATTATCAAGTAGGTGAAAAGGCTGCATACATGCCCGTTTAATTTGACAACGCTAAACGAATATTTATGCTATATTATATTATATCTACATATTGATTGATAATAATGATAAAAAGATAAGTAGCTATCATTATGTTGGACATAATATTTATTTTTAACAAACACATTTAACATAGTATTTAGCCCTGGTGATATTTTTCGACTATACGAGCATTTAAAATCACAGTATCTTTAACTTACTCACTCATGTAGTATATTATTGCGATTTCATATTTATTATTGTAACGTTTGTATATAATTATATATAAAGTATATTATACCTTATACCGCAATATTATAATGTATGTCATATGTCACTATATGTACTACTGTTATAATTTTTTCTACCGATATTTCTCTACCGTAACATGTATGTATATTACATTATTACATACGACAAAGTCTAAAACATGTTATAATTATTACAATATCAATATTATATCATATTTTAAGTATAGTTCAAAGCAAACTCAACTTCTTAAATCAATAAATAACAACTGTTGTACAATTGTTGAACAAACACGAACTAAAATTCTTATCTATTGACATTAAATATGTATTGTGTATACAAAAATTTCTACCACTTTAGTGTTCATTTTAGGGACCGCACCTGTAACCAAATTACATGCGTAGTTTTACAGCAGAATTTTTTATATCGGCCATGTGGAATTTTTCATTCACTGTATAATCTATAGTGTGCGTATGCAATATGCATGTGCAGTCGCGGAAAAAAAGTCGAGAAATGTAAAGCCAGGCGAAGTAGCTTAGGTCCAAAAACAGTGCCATTATAATACGTAATACGTATGATGAACAACTGCTGAGCGTTGATTGTACAATACAGAAGCAATTTTTACTTTCCTTCCTTTAGCTCTAAGAACAAGTGTCAAGCAAGTAGTTACTTCATGAGATAAATTTAGAGGAATGTTATACATATGTGCATGCACAATGAGCTAATTAAAACACGGTCATGGTTTTAGTATGATATTTCATTAAAATTTGTGTATTCCATGATTTATTGATGGACAAGGAAGCCCACATGGGAAAGAAAGAAAAAATGGCTTAAAAATCGCCTTAGTTCATTTGTAGATGAAGAATAGATAATACTTTGTTAGAATGCCAAAGAAGGAAACATTTTTGTCTACGCATACTGTAGGATTCTAATATTCTGTGCATATACACGTAGTTTTGAATATTTGGCTACTTATGGTCCCGTTGGCTTTAAAATTTGGTTACTACTAATACACAACAAAACTACAATCATGTCAAGTAATTACTTTTACGTTTTATCATTAAGGATAAACATAAAATGAGGAAATAAAGCATGAAGAGAAACTGTCTGTTACGCACTGTATGTAGTATGCAATATGTGTACAATGTATTGCTCTCATTACCTACACAGTCAACATACATTATTCATGCATTCGTCGTCTACTGTTAAGCTCCCAGTTCCCAGTGCATCTCTGTTTTGTAAAGGAATATGTAACAACGAAAGGAAAAGTAAAAAAGCAATAACGTGTCTATTTATTGTGCTGTGTGGTGCATAAAATACGCGTACATACTTAAGCTCACATTCATGCAGTTTTATATAATTTATTTACACTCTTGCGTCTGAATTAGCATATTAATCACATGGTTTTAAAATTATCACACACAATACATACATGTATGCAATATTGTAGTTAATAGAGTTGGATCATTAGTCTGTAGTCCACACTGCATGCATTTGGCACCCTTTTTCATAATTCCTACAAACTTTGACCAACGGCGAAAAAGTTTAGGCACTTGCATACACGTTTAAAATGCGTAAGTAAAAGTACGAATTCTCATTTAAAACTCCACAGTTGCACACAGGCCACTACGGCAAATGTAACAGTGTGTGTGTGTGTCAACCTCTGTTCGAATTGCACAATTACATTTTTTTCCTCAGTCGCACTTATTTTTGAATGAATGAATGAATGAATCGTCGATGAGACTTGCGGAGTGACGATTTGTCTCGTGGACGCACAAATGGTTCAACTCGTGGCACCCTCGTTGCCCTCATATGCAGATAATTCTTGTATCATAAAATGGATAACAAATAGCCAACATAACACTTACATACAATCTCTGTTTCCCTTTCGGGCATCCTTAATCTAGTTCTATGACGATTTATTGTACTACTGCTGATGAATTACGAGGAAACATTACAATGCCAATTTTATTTCTGTTAATTATGCTCTCTCCGCATAATGATTGTGTGATCCTATACTCCTTGCAAGTCCAAAAAAGTAAAACTCTCATGGTAGTTCTGGTAAAAGTGATAAATTTGGAAAAATACATATTCGAGCAAATGGGACATGTAGGGCGATAGAAAAAAGGCACAATTCTGACTCTATAATCTATAAGGCTCTTAAAATCCATAGGCCACATGCATTTTTTCACACATTTTCAGCTTTTCCCACAGCCATGCGGGCAAATGGTATTTGTAGAATTGGTACTTAAATAGCGGAAATCGTTACAACTATAGGATCTCAAACAATTTAAAAGTGGATGATGGAAAATCTAAAATCTCGCATACATATTCCCTAAAAAACATGTACAAGCAAAGTAAGCTCTATGTTTACTGTTTACTCAGATACATATTATTTAATGACTCGTGTCATATGCTTCTCTATAATCATTGCTATGTATTTACTTGTGCATGGAAGCGGAATCTATTTAATACATTATTCGATCCCTTTGAGTGAAGTTAAGTAAACACACCATAATATTTCACATCCAATATCCTTACTTCTAAGATTTTGTACTCCCGTATAGTTACTTTTAGATCTATTTCATTTTGTGATTTATGCTTGCATGGTAAAAAGAATTGATCAAAGTATTTTGTTAAACTTACAATCACAATTAATATATTACATATCACCTCCCCATGTACATACATATACCATTCGAAAGCGAAAGGTGAAAGGCAACAGTTCTGTCTATCTACGAGGTATTATTCTATCAAAATTGTAAACATCCCTCAGTTGAAACAAATTACAAATTCTATTGGAAATTTCAATAAAGGAAGGTTACTTCGTTCAATTCGTAAATTGTAAAAAGCGTAACGAAACATCTCTCACCACGTTACGTATGTATTATGTATGATTTAACTCTGTTATGTATTACTGCATTCTGCACAATATTGCATGAGTATTGTTTTGACTCTTGATTGAAACTAAAAAGAAAAGCTTGGTGAAGTTTAAAACATTTTGATGGAGAAAATTGTACTATGCATTATGCCATGCTTAACCCTCAGTAGATATATGGCTTAAAGAATTTTAGCCAACTGCTGAATAACTTACTTGTATCTATTTAAGGACGCTTAGAGGGCATGTACATTTAAAAAATCAATTACTCATACGTTCATAGCTATTTAATAAGTGTAGCTTGTCGCTTCAGAGATTTAAATGTATTTAGTATTTTGAGAAAGATCTCATGAAAGTAGTTTTGCATATATGCGTAATAATATACCGACTACTGACTTTTACTGACAGTTGAATATGTGCTTGAAGTTTTTCAGGGTGTGGATAGAAATATAAAAATAAAGTGAAAAGTTAATACTGCTCAATTCTTTTTTTCATCGTCAGAAGGAAATAATGTATGCAATTAGATCCGATTGGTCTTTTGTACTCCGTATCCTATATGTCATGAAAAGGTGAAGAAGGAATCTTAAGTTTATTTTTGGTATTGCTTCGTAGACAAGATATATATATACTACATACGCATATTTTATATACGCTACATAAGGTCAACTACCTTCATCATGAAGCCTTCATCTTATGCTTTTACATTTCCATAATAAATGGTAAATTGTAATATTAGCTATGAATTTTCACGTAAGTCATAATCGCATTACTAAATGCATGTATATTGTGCACATCATGGTTTAATTAAAATATCAGTCATTGAGTCAAGATTTTTCTCTTCATACATTGTACTTGGACAAAATACAATATTATGTAGGTATCAGTGTATGCAGTATGCAGTGTGCATGTGCCTTTTAGAAATATGCTTCGTTTCAACAAAAACATACCTCATGTATGTATCGTGAATGATAGTAAATGATAAAATCCATTGGTCAAACATAATGTCCATGCGGCAATGTTTTTCATCATTTAAAAAAATGATTCAAATCAGAGGGAAGCATCACGTATCTTCATGATTGTATCAATTATGATTAAATGTAAGTAGGTATGACTTATGACTGCAATGTATAAGAGTGACAATAACAAAAATGTCTGAGGTAAATATATATACAGTATAGATGTTGAGAGTTAACTTCTATCTTAAATAGCTTTGTATCAGCTCCTTAGAAAGAAAAAGTGATCTTGGTAAGTACACATACATACATATATAGCCTGTATGTATGTAGTGTATACTGTTAATTAAATTTCTACGCATCAGTTACGCATTCATTGTACTGTACGGCTGCTGAATTTTCTTTGACAATTCTTTTCAAAACAAATATTTTGTACATATTTTCCTATACTGAATATTATAACATGTACGCGTGCTTGTACTATATATTATGTATAAGTCCAATGTTTTCCCTCAAAAGCCCACAAAAACTACTGTGGTCAAATATAGAAACGAAATTATAGGGCAGCTATGTATTTTACGTTCATTGTTCTACGAAAGGACTGTAGATCAGAAAAATAATAGGCTTGAAAAATATATCCCTGCACCTCGAACCCATACATTAATGGAATAAAATGCATGAAATGATTCAGCATCTTATTCGTCTGCGTGTGCGTGTGTGTGTATTGTGTATTATATGAACAAAGAATACGCGAAAAAATGCGAATGTACACGCTTACACAAACGCACATTTAAAGATGCACTGATTACACCCAAGTGCATTTTTCTCACATGCATTTTCTGTATCGTTGTATAGTCAGAATTCAGAAATTAATTTACATATTTACACAAGCCTTCACTTTGAACAGAAGTTCACAATGTATGTATGTTCAATGCTTCAGCTCTCTACTCTTTCCACAGGAATACATAATAACCAGCATACAATGATATTATACAGAAGGTGAGAGAAGTAGTAATTTGGCTTTTAAACTTCACCTTTAATTGCCTTCAGACATACTACATACTTTTTATAGTACGGGTATGTACACATTTATCAATCGTAAACAAACCCAGACATGCTTCTGCGCTAGCAGTTTTACACTTAAATAAATCTAAATTTCTTGTTCCCGAAAATGTTTTAAGTGGAAAGACAAATTATAATGTAAATAAATTACGTAGGTATAGATAAAAATTCAACATGGTTGTATTCAGACTGAAGAATAAATGATAGTCCTGATTTATTTCATGTATACATCATGTGTACGAAATGATAAATAATTTTGGCATAAAAAAGCTCCCCATGTGGATTTTAATACTCTCGATCAATCAAACGGTTGGGGATTTGATAAAATAATACATATGTACACAATACACACGCACCTTCTTATGCAATCACATATGCGACCACAAGCCTAACTACAATGGCAGTCTCAAGAAATGAGAATTAATTCAGATCATTGTAATCTCGTTTGAACACCGAGTGATGAAGTCAAAAGTAATTAATATCCTATGTATGTATACTGTGTAACTTTATTATTGCACACCGCCTTGGCAAATTTTCAGTAGCGACAACTACTTAAGTGATTTTACAAGTTAACACCGAATGCCTTCACCTTTCAGCAACTTGTAGCCACATCATTTACAAAATCTAGATAACGATTTATCTTACTTATCGTTAAATCTAGTTACAAATTATGTAATCGTTTCTCCGTTCCTTCCAAATGAAATGTGAGTGATAATAGCTCATCGATTGGGAAAATATAAGAGATTATTTTGCAGAAAAAAGCAAAAAGAGCTCAGAAAAACACACTGAAAAATATGGTCAGTTGTGCTTGCGAGTAAAGGAGTATGATAAATATGTATACATACAAGGGGGGTTAAACCATTTTATTCAAAAGGTCTCTGATATCTACAACAGATATTTGCCAAAATGACACAGAACTAAC
>JAQIVE010004114.1:0-15184 GCA_034698285.1 Sminthurinus bimaculatus | reverse complement strand
TGCATTCAAACTTTATATGTATTATGGAGTACTTTCACCCGTTGGTATAGAACTTCTTCTCCCTCTGAAGCAGGTAAAACAAATCGTGGAACATCAGTTGACTCGTTTTGGAAAACGTTTGGTTCGACAATCAAAATCAAATGACAAATCAATCTAATCAACAAGGTTAGTTATATAGTTGTAAACCATTAGATTATCACGCTATGTCTACTATGTAATACTTTCTTTGGTATATTCAACATTCAACCCATTTCTCTTGTTTCATAGAAGTGAACAAGAGGAGGATCCACAGTCTCTTGACTTGCGTTTCTTCTTCTGATGTCAGGCATTTGATTTTGCATCAGCCCTAGTGAGCAGCTCAACGTCGGAAGCATCGACCGTTGCCATGGGGCTTTTTTCACAGGACGCGGCGGGGGTAGGAGCAGGAACACTAGTTGTTTTTGTGTCAGGCTGCTGTGATGGTTGTGGACTGTCTTCAATAGATTTCTGATATGTTGAATCGGTGATTTGTGAATCGGCAGGTTTTCTTGAGAGGAAGTGCACTTCCATGGGAACGGCTCGACCCTTCATGGCAACAGGCCCTCTGTACTCGAAATGAAATGATGGGTCGAAATTTTCTGGAGTTTGGAACCATCTACAGGCAGAAGAAAAGGAAAACACTACGTTTATTTTAACCTGCCTTAAAAGTTGCACCAGAAAAAACTCACGGCTTATATTGTTAGTTATATGCAACATACATACTCTAAAGCGTAATATAAAATATGCACGTACTTGTAGGCATCTTCTGAGACATTGATTCGACCAGGAGTTCCAGTCGTTTCTGTACGACTGGTTATGTTTACTGTGTTTCCAAAAAGACAGTAGCGAGGCATTCGTTGCCCTATCACCCCTGAAAAGTATAAAGCAGTAAGGGCACCAATAAAATAATTATGTTTCAATGTAAATAGATAAACAAAGTTTCACGTAATGCATGAAAATGTTTTCAAAAAATTACCCGTAACGACTTCTCCAGAATGAATTCCAATTGTGATTTTCTGCAAGAAAGTTGATTGAATTTCACATTTTAAGCATGGCCTTTTTTACGCCCAAAGTAACTTACATAGAACGTGCTAAAAGGTTTAACCATGCATGCACACAAACGATAAATGACTTACAACAACATTGTCTTCGTATTTTATTTGGTCAACCAAGTCCATCATGTCAAGAGCCAACCTGCCAATACCGAGAGCATGCGACTCGCAAGGTTCTGGAAGACCACTAATAAGACCACATGGTACCACTATTATTATTCACCAGCAATAATGTAGCAGCACTTTGCTGATTTTTTAACCATTTAAAGACTCATAACTAATATTGAACTTACCTCACAGCCATGTACTTGTCTCCGACAGTTTCCACCTGTTTTCACATTATCAAAGTTTTAAAATTTTGTCCGCAAAATTTTAAATACATTATACATAATATTGTTACTTTGTAGCATTTTTAGGCTGAATAATGAGCATTATGGCCGAATTTCATAATAAACTAATGTATGTACCTTGTAAACGTCCGGATTCTTCTTGGGGTCTGTGAGGACGTCAAAAGTAGTGTAGATAGCATTTAGTAACTCGACAATTTTCATGGGAGAATTGCTATTACGAGCACAATAATCAGTGAAGCCAACGACGCCAGAGAAGAGTAAAGTAACGGTGGCATATCGTTTAGCGGGTACAGGTCTTTGATGTCGAAGTTCATTTGCAACTGTGGGTGGAAGTACAGTGTACAGTAAGTTATCTGTTTTCTGTTTTTCGGTCTCCAACTCCCTGAAAAGCAAAAAGCATGAAATATGACATTCCTAATTCTTTCAGCGGTTTTTTCTTCAAGTAGCAGCAGCAAAATGGAAAAACATAAAACTCGCAGTTGGCTGTTTTTCAGAATTTTATTTAATAATTGTTCCTGAACCTGTGGGTCTGTTGTAGCTTATCCGTCAGAATTTCCAGGTTTTGTGTTAGCTTGTACTCAGCCTCAAACTGTTCGGACAAGAGTACCAAATCTCGGGTGGCATCATGTAAAGGAATGTCGGAAATGTAAAGTCCACGTCTATTTTCCACACAGGAAGGTAAAACAAACAAAAACAAAGTTTAGTTTTGGTCGTTGCAAAAATTGTTGATATTTTGAGGTAAGTTCAACATACATGATACACTTAATAAATGATAATAAATGATGCACTTACTTTGTCAAATCATCTAAATTCATCACAGACGGCGAACACAAAAATAACATCATATCTGTTTCCGGAATGTATAACATTTCCCCCTAAAGTTGTATAGAAAAAACAAAAGCAACAGCAGATAAAATGTTATAATTAGTATCACCAGTTTCAATAATTTCACAATTTTCAAACTACATACACAACAAATTACATGTCGCTAAACAAACGACGCCTTACCTTTACTCTCATTCTGGAATGGTCCGCGGCTAAAATTTCCGGAGTTTGAAATTCTGAGGCAATTAGAGGTTTCTTCGTTCGCAGCACGTAAATGGTATTAATGTGGGAGAGAATGTTACTGAAGCGAAACTCCATATGAGGTCTAACCTATATCCACATAAATATGTAACAAACCAATAATTAAAACTGACAAAGGTCTATGAAAAGCCTAAGATACAATGTTTCTATGGTTCCTTTTATATATATGGTTGAACGGACTCACTTACCATCTCCATTATACTGGTGATACGGCAGTTTTGTGTGGTTTCGGGAATGACACGAGCAATGGCTGAACCGGCTTGTTGGATCCTTAAGTCACGGTCAAACATCAGGTGAAATGGGAATGCTTTACAGAAGGTCTCGGGACTAATTTTTGGTTCTATTTTAAAAATACAAGGAAATTATTATTTTAAAAAGTTTACCAAAAATGTACATTGTAAATAGATGTATAGATGCATGCAACCATAAGTTGAGATTCAAAGACATAATTTTTTCAGGTGATGATAAAGAAGGGCACAGAACACAGGGGCAATTAACTTCTAAATTACCAGCCCCTTGTAAAATTTATGCTCAGAGCTCAGAGTATAGAACAGGGAAGAGAAATTAAATCTTAAAACGTTTTTTTTATCTCCGCACTCTCAAACGGCCTCAAGCTCAACCCTTATGCGAAAAGAATATGTATGGCTGGCAATATTTCCTTGGCAGATCTCATCAGCTTAAGTGTTAGTCGAGAGAAAAGATAAATTGAGTGCCTAGACTGAGGTGAACTTACAATTAGAGTAGGGTAATTGTCACATGGGACGCCATTTCTCTTTGTTCTAGTTTCTTCGTTGCATTATACAAAAAGAAACGCCGAGAGGGGAAGGCGGTCTTTCATGGTATAAAAATATTATGGTACGCCTTTAAGCCTGAGTATATTTACCTAATGTTATATAAAGTGTCATGCAAAGTTGGTGAACGATTTTGAGACTGCTAATTTAAGGAATTTATCATGAGAAAAAGGCAAGTTAGATTTGGAAATCCCTTTCTATTTATGTACAATGTACAATCACATGCGAATGAGCTAATAGATACTTTCTTTTTGGAGAATCAAACATAATTATTTGGTGTAATGACAACGATGGAGACGGATAGAGAAATTATCCAATTTTCTTGATTCCCTAGACTACAATAATGATTATTATTACCAACTCCAGAGACAATATAATAGCAAGATTTATCGGTAAAGGTCTCCATTGTAATTTCAATCAATTTTGGGGAGAGTTATAAATACAAAATAGAATAAAGAGTTTGTTTTTGTTTGTTTTTATAGCGTTATATAAAGCAAAAATCTACGGACAGTGTCTCAAATTATTATTTTTCTATTTTAGTCTGTTAGCGTAGGTATAAGAATATTTATGCATTTATAGATTAAAACATATTTATGCACTCATAGGCATGATATCTGCATTATATTGCATAAATAACCACCGCTAGTTCGGTGTTCTTTTGTAATAATTTTACGCCATTCTATGCTGTTGTGCCATACAAAATGTAATTTTGGCTTGGGTAATTTATGCTACATTTATCATTAAGTAATTACTAATTACCTGGGGAAAGGTAGAGAAAGTTGGCGGTGGAGGCATCCGTGGAAATCATCAGCTCTTCAAAGGACGGAGAACCTTTCTTCTCCTGAATGAGGAACTGAACATGATCTGCTCCATTTTCCGTCTTGGACTGAAGCACGCCTACCTCTACCTCCACGCCATGAAGTTTACTTGCGACAGCCTGAGGTATAAATAATTATAACATTACTAAAGCCAAGTTTTAAAGTCTATTATTCAAGTAGACAACATTTTATGTCAAAAAGTCCGTTAGAACTTATAAGACATGGTGTGGGTATAAAAACGCACTCCGAAATCAGAAATTAGTTTGAGATTACATAGATAGACTTAAATTCGAAGCATTGTAGCCTGTCATCATTGCTTCTGCTGTTTTTTAGTTGGTAAGCATAAAGCCATGCTATTGCCTTGAAAGATTTACCTTTACAATGCCAATGACGATACTTTGTAGTCCGGGGCGATGACTGTAATAATGTAACACTAGAGCACCGTCCTCTGGTCTCACAGTACAGCGAAACGAAGGAGCTCGCATTCCAGGGTAAATTGTGGCCAAGTGGTCGTGAAGGGCGTCTAAGTTCTGTAGACAATAAAAACAAAATATCATCAATTATGCTATGTTACCAAACATTGAAACTTCAATGATATTTTTAGCAAGAGTATGTATGTAGACTTTGAAAAATATAGTCCCTAGAACTTCTTGTAAAACATAAGTTCAAATTAAAATTACAGGTATGTATAATGCTATACATTTTAGATTTGGTTACCGTGAATATTTGATTTTTATTTTTGCAAGCTTTCGAACATCTATTGTGTTCATCCTCAGGCACAAAACAAGAATCAATTACAGGTATAAAAGTTGAGAAAACATGCCAGTTTTAACCCTCGACTATATTTAAATATTAAATCGTGCATACTTGTTCTACACTAAATTGGGAAAATAGTCAGACAACTTTAAATTCATCCAAGCAACATGCTTCCGACTATTCCAGGACTGTCAACGTTTACTGACATTTTCATTTTTCAAGGGCCAATAAGCTACATTTTTAAACTGTTGAAAAAAAGTGTGGATGCAAACAAAGTTTCTGCGTCAGTGAGGACAATAAAATTTTTCGACTGAACGATTCTTTAACAAAATAATCCGTACAATGTCAAGTTGTTGAGCCAGTTTTTGTCTATTTGACCATAATTTTTTGCTCGCGGGTTTCGTTTAAAGTTTAGAGCATATAATGCCTTTGCTTACTGTGCAAAGTTAGCACATTGACTATATTTTTTACTGAATTCGTGTCAATTCCTTATTCAAGCTTCGATGGGGAGGGGGGGGGGGATTGCATGCAAGCTGATGTACCGATCGTTTTTGATGATGACTGTGATACTCGTCAGTCAAATGCGAGGCGGCAATCGATAAAACCGATCAATTCCACTTTCTCTTGACTTTTCATCATGTGCCCCTGCAACGTGAAGCTTATCCACCGCATAAGCAATGCATGTTACTAGGTAAACAGGCGCTATTTGTTTCTGTTGCTCGCGATAAAAATACATTTTTCTTCTGTGTCAAATGACATGTTTTAAATTTATTGCAGGTGTACCAAAAAGAGTACATATAATTTTTTAGTTATTCAGATACGTCATTGTTGCAACTAATTATAATACCTGTAGAAAGTCACGGGGAGTCGCACCTAACACTTGCAGGATTCGGTCGTATCCCGATTCAACACAAAAGTCAAAAAACATGCCACCGAATAGCTCAAGGATGCTGTCGGCTGGAATGTCTAAATATTAAATATAAATTATCAAAGATTTATAGTACATGCACTGTGATATTGCCAGGTTAGATATGTATAATGTATACGCAATGATAAATAAAGGTAAACTTTTATATTACTTAGCACTTTCTCGGCTACTCCAACAAGATTATAGGTAATCTCATCTTCATAAATCTGTCGGACTAGAAATTGACCCTCCATTTGGATATCGGCCTCTTTTCTGCAAAATTCCAGGGAAAAGGGATCATTTTAATCGCATAAATCAAATTATTAAAGTTAATACATGTAACATGAGTTCAGGATTATATTACAGCTATGCATGTAATTACTCCTTTAATGAGATTAAATGAACGTGGCTTTTAGGACACCAACAACATTGCTATCCTGGTCCAATCATGCTATTTAAATAAAATCCAAGAACATCTATAGTTTTTTTCATTTAGGGTAAGTTATCATAATGAATGGATTCATACTTGATTTTCTCCCATATCTCCTCGCCAAAGTTCCGGAGGACGAGAAGCTCCAAAGCGTGATTGACAAAGCCGTACTATTTAGAACAGAGTTGAAAAAAGACAACATTTTTAAACTGTACTTTAAGCTTGAATGTGCAGATATAATATTGATATTATTAGTGTTTTACTTAACATTAAACTGCATGTAGTTCCAGAATTCTAGACTCAAGACTCAAGTAAGTATGCAAAACTAGAGAATATAAATTTGAAGTAATAAACTACCATCTATCCTACTTACCATTGCAATACGGATTCGCCCTATAGGCCTACTTTCTCCTTTGCCAAGTCAGTTTACTTGCTCCACTGAACGCTTTCCAAAACTGGTCACGAAAATTGGAAAAGATTTCTGCGCGGGGTTTCCTTTCAAGCCTCCTTGTCGAAATAGTCAACAATGAAAAACTTGTCCAGAGAAAAACGGTACATTGATTAGTTCATTGAGTTTACCTTATAAAAATTGTGCTGTAGTGAAATTATACACTCAACATTCAACTGTTTATGAACAGCACCGTTTTTGAAAATGTATGGAATGCAACACACTATAGGACTTGTAGTGTGTCAAAAATAGCGCAAAATAATGGTCAAAACAAAACTCTATATTTATTGTTATTACCGACGTCACAGCAATTTCAAGTCGTCCAAAGGTTGAAACTTTCTCTGCGTCCTTCCTCTCCGTAATTGTTTATATGCTGCACTCCAATCCGATCCAATCCAAACAAGACGGATATTCTATACTTGTGCTTTTTCGTGCTTGTCTTTTCCAGTTTTCGAGGTACCGTCCGTATCAGAACTAGTAATTTACAATTTGAAACTGAAAACAATAAAAAAATATGTTCCAGAAACTTGTGCAAGTAGAAATTCGACTGAAATAACTACGTATATTGTGAACTGCCAACTGCTAACCCACAAACAAGTATGTAAATAGAAGAGCAACCGAAGTAAAATAAGTAACGTAAAGAGAAACTGCAGAGAGCCTTTTCTTTCTCGTAGAGAACTTGAGCGAACCAAGAAACCAACTACCAAACCATCAAAGTCTCTCGAACTGAGAAGCAGGAAAGTAGAGAAGCAAGTCGATTTTTGCAAGAAAATATCCGAAAAGAGCTGCTATACGTTCTCTCAGTCCGCGCGCGCATACATACTACATACAGGGATATGTCTAACAAACAGGCTATAGTTATGTACCAAGCATGAACATTGAACACGAACATTAAAGAGAGGGAAGCAAAGGCAGAGGACATAAGAATAGCATACAAAACACTCACGCATCTATCCATCCAACTCCAACCTTTCGACTTGCCTCAACCTTCTCTCTCTCTCTCTCCCTTCTTGTACGATACATTTCGCTCTGCTCTGAGTAAGTATTAAGCCGTTCACTGTAGTGAGCAACTTGGCCAGGCGAAATATAGGGTAAGGACAAAGCAACTAAAACCAATGTATACTACAGTATAGGCTTTCTATAGTCCAGTCCCAGTATGATAGTGGTCTGATGGACTTGCAAGTAAAATAAGGAGATAGAAGGCACACTTGAATACTTGGTGTGCAATGACAAGGAGTAAATACGGATATGTTAAATATTTATGTGGAGTACAAAAATACAAAACTTACAACCGATGATTAATTTGCACAGTCACAGTCGTCAATTTTTTTTCTGTGCGCATATTATTGGAATCGGTACTAATGCTGACAAAGTACTAATTAAATTTCATATCACTCATAATCTCTCTCTCTCTTATGAAATGGTCATGCTAACACCGGAGCAAGTTGTGGGCATATTACCGTGCAGCTATTTTCGCTTTTCGCAATTCCACATAGCTAACCATAAAATTAAAATGATCTAAAATGTTTGGAGTAATTTGCTTTCTTTACTTGAGTATATTTAGGAAAACAGAAAATATTATACTGCTGAGGTCTCAATTTCCATGAGGTTGCCATTCAATTGTATTCAGTTATGCGGATATTTGAAGGTATGATATTTGCAATCCCGTATTTGTGGTATTGGAGGGTCAAAACATGCATATCGAGTTCTCCTTGCACTGATATATTCCCCCTTTATGTATGTATAAATACATATTTTCCATTTGAATGCTGTTCACGAACTCGTTCATCTAATCTGCCATGCTGCCAACTCCAGCAAATTCGACCAGTGTCAAAGTTATGTGCTTATATTGTATATGGACGATGGACGATACGATTCGGAACCATTCATTTTGTGGCCATTGTCCTTCTCATTTGTATGCAGACAGAGGCGCATCCTGGAGCTCGCCACGACTTTTCCCAGGCCATCCCTGTATGTTTTCCAATGCTCAAAATCTGCCCGCTCCAAGTGGACTACTTTGCTTCATTTGCTTTGTGCACTTTGGACAATGCCTGAAGAGTCCAAATATGTTTGTATATGTAGACAGTAACGCAACCAGAAACGCAGGCAAAAAACACAAGTATGGTCAAGTCAAGTCCAAGAGTACTTATGGGGAAAAAGAAAGAGTAGAGGACAATAGATGTTTAAAAAACTTTTCGCTCGTCCTCCTCTTTGATTCCAAAACAAGGAAGGGTTATTCAATTTCTATTGGCTATCTCCACATCTCTACTCTGCCGTTGACAAGGCGCGTTCGTGTGAGTTTCGTGTATACAGTTATTCCACAAAGCCTTTTCACAGCCCCCACACTATGCGTAACTACATACACGGAACGAATCCACAGGCCTGCTTGATATTCCATTCCAGCGGTGGTCAACTTTGGTTGATTTCATCTTATTGCCTTTTCAGGGCCAGGACATAACTTCTTCATATATGTATATATAAGCGGAATGGTTAATGCGTAACGGGAATGGGCAATGACCAGACAGAATTGAGATCCCATGTTGCAACTGGTGAAAAGGGAAGTTTTTATTTCTTTTAATGAAAGTAATGGATAACATAATATACTTGCATAACAACCAAATGATGAGATTTTGATGAATATGCGCATAAGTCTATCACATTTGATGAATAAGTTGAAAGACTAACTTAGATTTGAAGTTGCGTGTATTTCTAATAATGGGAATTTGCAAATTTTCCTGGATTATGACTTACGTGTTTACACGCTACGCTTCAATGACGATTGGCAATGCATGAAGAAATTTATTATCTGCATATATAATCATTATGCATGCACATCAAAACAAATACACACAACAAATGATAAGTAGCAGACAATAAAATACCAATTTCAATCCAATCTAAAAGTCACGAAATCTGTCTAATGTAATTTCGAATTTTGGTAAAATGGCTAATGAAATCAACAAATTGCAAGCACCAATTCACAGAGAAAATAAAGTTCTCTCATGATAAAGTAAATCTTGTTTAAACATTAAAGGAGTATTCAAGGCATCTCCTAAATTTCAAGCACTTTATAATAGCAACCGAACAATTTGTACAGGTTTTATCATTTAGTGAGCATTTTGTTTTTGCAATCTTTCGTTGTATTGTGTGTGTCATTACGTGCGTTTTATGTGCATAACCCACAATTCAAACATTACACATACATACATATCTACAACAATATCATTATTCACGCACTAGCTTCAAAGTTGAAATTGGATTTGAATTGGAAACGGAAACTGACTGTAACTGATTGTCCGCTTTTAATTTTGTGGACGGAATCACGCACAAGTCATGACACACTTTACAAATCGTCAAGTCAAAAGATACGGCAAGAAGAAATAATATTCCCTGACAACTGATATTAATAGGAGATTTGAATCAATACGCTCATGTGCATATTGTATGTATATGTATAAGTGTGAATGTATATAAACAGAGGGCAATGAATTTGTCCATGAAACCCATCCAATATGTAGCTCCTTTATTTCTCTTCACAAACAGCGTCGACTTTCTCTGATAACATATTATACGCTGAGAAAAGAGTGTATCACTGAGGAAAGTAAAGCAATATGGGGTAGTGAATAAAAAGGCGAAATCCTTTTCTAATAAACCCCTGTATAATATGTGCCCTCGTTTTTGCAATCAACTCAACCAACTCTGACTAGGTAACCAGTCTGCATACACCATACACCCAACCCTGGTTCAAAGTCTGAGTTTTCCTACTTCTCCTATTCCTGCGGAATAAATCTAAATCCCGAATTCAAATGTAGTCAAAGATAAGAGGCAGATGGATGCAGCGACTACACAGAAAAAAAGGGAGCATTGGAGATAAAGATAAGGAAAGGGAAAGCAGGGAGTACCGATAAGCTTTATTTATTTAAACCAATTCTTTTATTTTTCTACAGATATTATGCATGTATTTCTCCCGTTTTTTTAGCTTAAACTTTGAATACTTTTTTGGTGAAAAGGAGGATAGCTGATGAAAAAGCTGAAAAAAAAATTCGCGGAGCAGCTTTCATGATGAATTCTGGAATATTTTCAATGTAAATTTTTAGGCTGATCCTTGTGCGAACATCTAATATCAAATATTGGGAAAAGAAATAAGGAACTGTAGTCATGCATGTAGGTATGTGTACATGGTATTTGTTATACGTAGCATGCAAATTTCTTGTATAGGAAACCAAAACGACTTGAAGAGTTGAAAAACGAGGCCCCCAGTTTTTCGTATCCCCAAATTTTATTTAAATTTTCTATTTGTGACTGACATGACCATATAGGTATACATGCATATCTTTATGGGTCATGCATGTGTATGAATGTATGGAAGGAGGGATGTAGGTCTTTTTTGTGTGTTGATATTTTGCATTTTTAGTTTTTTCTCCCCCATGTCAAGAGGTATGAGATGGGGTACACTATAGTTATATGCTATGAAGTATGAAATTTTTTCCTTTTGGCAGTGTTTTTTTGTATACGAGCAAACGTTTATACATTATTTGTTTGGAGAAAGCATGTTGTGAGATAAAAGTGACACGTGCAGTTTAAAGTTTACGGATGTCGGATGAACTGAGAATGAAAATGAAGATGAGACTTGACTACGCATCCTGTACTTTATACTAATGGTGTATAGTTAATATACATACATACATGTATAAAGTTATATTGACGTTGGAAGGGAAGATTAAAAGGTGGAGTGAAATAATAACTTATTTACCAACAATGACTGACAGCCACCGAGGGCTTTCCAGGAAGTGAAGACCTGAGAAAATGAATTCTACCCATGCTTATGTACAATTCAAGTAAAATGCAAAGAAGTTCTCTCCAATTTCTTGAATAAGACATCCATACATCCGGAAAAATGCTTACAATCTTTGTTGTTACTATTATACCTAACAATAAGAGTTACATTGAATTAAACATAACTGTGTATTCTAAACCTCTAAATAAAAACAATTCGGAGAGAATCGCTAACATTTTATCATTGTCATCTTTGATGGATGGATTGACGAGCTCGTATATGTATTATGTATGCATGAATCTATGTTATTTCCGTTTTATTCGTCGTCCGCAACAACATCCGCTTTCCATATTTACTAAACGGCGTACAAAATTCCAGGTAATCAAACTGTTAATGGAACATACCTTTTTTACATACACACATCTACATTGTAAAATCCCATTTCCCCTGTTCAATTTATTTATTATTTTCCTTGTCAAAACATTATTACGGACAACTACCTGTTTTTCTACGCAATACGTATATGAACAGGAGGAAAAGCCTTTGTGGTGAATGGATCAAAATTTAACAACATGACTCCTTTACTTTGTACCAAAGTTTTCCCTTCTATGCATACATCACACAGTATGGAAAACAGAAAATGAATGTTGATTACTAATTACCATTAGTAGTTTATCAATCTTTAATTATTGGAAAAAACACCAATTCTAATTACTAAATACTTTACTAAAAAACGCAGAGCTAACCAACTTTTCGGAAGCTCTAACATCTTGCTATTTTTATTGCCACCACGACGCTTAATTCGAAAATGCGAGATCTGAGGAAATGAATTCCTTCTTTACGCCTGATATGTACGTTATCCATTATCTGTATAGTAATATATCGTACAATTGATTGAGTAAAGGAACAATAAGAAGTGCTGGAGAAGGGACAAAGATTGTGTGATGGGGCGCACACTATTGTCGCATCGTATTTACCTAAAAGAAAAGAATGTACTGTCGTATCTGGCAGTATCTATTGAATAATATACTACAGATCTCCAATCCATTCATTTTTGTGCCTCCTCGTACTTACACCATATTATGTGTGTGTGCCGATACTTATTCGACTCACTTAATTTCCTATTGTTTCCAAATTTTATACTTTCTGACTATGTACATTCTACGTACAATACTTTCCCTACCGTATATAGCGTTTGCTGAAACACGCTGTTTGGAAAATCTGAAATGGCTATCACTACTTATTTCTTGCGTTACAAGAAATCTGAGCATTGAACATGTATTTTGGCCATAAAATCTGGTACTACCTCAGAAATTGAGTATAGAAAAATTACGCATACTACCTATAAATCAATATGCTGGGCATGGTAGCTGCAGTGATGCGATAGTCCGGTTAATGGCGAACACTATTCAACATACAGGCGGCCTTTATCTTATATTGTTACATGTTTTACATGTACGCTATACATACACGCTTTATCCTTCCTTGGTCGCCGGTCTGCAGTTGGCTGGTTGGTGGAGATCTAGAGTATTGGTTGACGGCCTGGAAAAAGAGAGTTGAGTTTGCCTTGAGGCTTTGGGCGACTGCCAGATTCCAGATCTCTTCAGTAACTAATCGTCTAGTAGCTTGTTGTTGACTTACTTTCACTAGTCCTTTGTAGGATAGAAAAAACGATGGAAAAAAAGATAAATAAGATCGAGAAAGGAGAAAAAAATCCCTATTCTATCGACAATTGACAGCTCATATTTACTGCGCTCCAGTCTTTGAACTTCCTTTCAAATTTATGGCAAAGACATGGACTACGTATGTACTACGCTTATGTAAAACAGCATTTTGTGCACCGACATTTAAAACAATTGATGACGGACGATATTTTTTCCATCGCTTCACATTCTTCAATGCATAAGATTGGTTCATGATTTTTCTTACGCACAAGACACGCTTTATTCCTTTTAAGAAGTTTTGCCGGGGAAAACGGAGTAAAAATTGTGTATTATTTGATCTATGTAGATCATCACCAAAATTACATTTTTGTCAAGTTTTCACTTACTTCATAATTTAAATTTTGCTCTTTCCTATGCAAATTTTATATTTATATGCAGATATCGAATAATATTCAGTGTCTTTTCAAATCCATTTTCGGCTCAAAATCTGCCTTAAGCGCCTCCCTTTGTCATTTGTGATTGCGATGTGATGGATTAGTTTGAGACAAAAATCCGTCCTGTTTTTTCCAGACGGTTAAACTTCCAGACTTCCAGCTTGTAACTTGGCTTTGATCGGCTCCCTTTGTCTTGACTTGGCTTAACTAACACGAGATAATGCCTGCCTGTCGACGAGAGATCAAGCTAACTATGAGCATGGGGACACAACCAGTAGAGACAAATATATTGTAAAAGGAGCAACTAAAACCGAGAACAAAGAGAAATGTTAAGAAACTGGGCCAGCAGTGTTCCCACACAAGCCTACAATGTATGTAAGCATATGGGGTAAAGATGAGTTCAAAGACGGGGATAAACTTCAAGGCAAAAAAAGAACTGCAATAGACGTGAAAATTTTAAAGAGAAAGCAAAGATAAAAGGGTATTAAGCATTAAGAATCCAACATGAGCCTATCTTGCATATGTAATTCTTAGCTTTTGTGGACACTATTTTCAACCATTCTATTCTGGCCATTACATAGAAATTGTATGACAACATATTGAGCGACTAAATACACTTTGACGCTGAAAAGATGCAGAAGCAGCGAAACTACGACGAATCCATTGTTGCATGTAAAACACTGAGTAAAAAAGAAGCAAACGTGACTCTTTTCACTCCTAAAATGACAAACAATGGCATAGAAGAGGAAGAAGAGAGTATAGATACGGGGGTGTTTTGGGATTGGAGGAAAAACTACTGACTGTACAAAGGCGACACTTTTCTCCATATTCCTATGTACATATGTATAATGTATATCCTTCTACGAAAGAGAAAGCACCAGCTACAATTTTGTCTTGATGATTTCCCCCATGCTTATGCTAATTCCATCATTCTCTCAATGGAGTCGTATCAATCTTGCTCTTACTCCTGCTCTTATACCCAGCTCCTTTTACATTTTCCTGCAAATTTAACTGCAAGTCTCTCGCCCACTCTCTCATTCACTCAGTCACTCTCACTCACTTATTTCGGCCCAGTACACATAATTTATACTTTATCTGTTTGTCTACAATCTACAGAATACAATATACGGTATGGTGAGTACACGTGTAATTTACATTATATATATCAGTATTAGTATATGCATAAATGTATTCATCTGTGTAAGTACTTTCCCTCTAACAATAAGGTTGTGCCTTGTAGCGACTCTGAAATTGTACTCAAATTTAGAGTTTCCTTCAGCCGGTATACTTTACTAAAATGTACAATTTATTTTTTCCCTATGTAAGTAAAAAGACGCGGGAAAGACAGGGAGTGCGAAAAAATACAGACAGCCAGACTAGTAATGTAACTTACCACTCGGGCAAGCAGACAGTCGTCACAAATAAGCTGTATAATGTATAATCATAAAGTAGTAGTAAAAGAAATCACTGCTATGGTATGCTTGTTGAAGGTTTTGCGATGTTTCTTCTATACTTCCAGTTGAGTATTGTCCTCATCGAGAGGCGTTTAAAGCAAGAATAAGTAAAAATTGAATTGAATTGTGTGGTGATTCCTGAAGAAGGCAGACGTAACTGTCGAAAGCTCGAATAAAACCAAGTTTTATCATGAATTCC
>JAQIVE010004113.1:0-15185 GCA_034698285.1 Sminthurinus bimaculatus | reverse complement strand
AATAGATATTTAAATAGAATGAATAAAAGAAATAAGCATGCATGGGTATGAAGTATGAATAATGTATGCCTACTAACGTTTGTTGGCTTTGTACTTTTTCCTCAAAATATAAAAGTTGTTAATAAACTAAATTATTATTATTATCATTATGACTTTGATTATGGTTTTTTTGTGATAAATACAAGTCAGATTACAAAAAAAACTAAGCATTTTTCAACTTTGTTTTCTAATTCCATATTGAGTTTATTTACTATACAACTGAAACAGTAGCAATATGTCGTAGTATGTAAGTAACAACTTTTGTTTCTGACTGTGTATTTTACCCAATCGTCAATGTAATACTTACACACACCAAAAGTCTTTTCTTCTTTCAATAACAAAAGTAGTTACATAGTCATTATTATACATAGTAAGATTTTTTAAACACTTTGTAAAATGAACGCTACAAAATAATAATTATTATTGAAAACAATATTGGTATAATAATATAGTCAACAATATGATTGTATATGGTGAGTAAATCGTATCTGAAGATATACGCACACCATAGATACATACGTACAACAAATTGTAGTATTATTTTGTAACATCGTATTAGCTTTTAGTATCATTATACATTATTATCATTGTATTGTTGACGCAACTATTTATATCTAAAGTTATTGTTATACAATGATATATTTTATGTTATTATAAATGGCAATAAACAAGCGAGAAAAAATAGTGTCATCTTAATACGTTGCTTCTGGTTGATCTCTATCCACAAAATCATGCCACCTTTTATATCCAATCTTGTGTGAAAAGTCCTTTCTCCCTTCTTGCCAACCTCTTGGAGGAGCCGTCTTGTAATCAAAGGCGTGTTCATTTTTACCCCATAATTCATCTCTACGATCTTGATCTTCACGATACTCAGTTCCGACACATAATTTATTTGTTATAGGACAGGTCACATCACCCATTGGATAAATAACTCTTATTACTTTGTGTGTAATATCTCTAGTCATCTGCTTTTCAAGCTTTTCTACTAGAGCAATATCACCAACTTTACACAGCCTTTCTGGATCATAGGCATAGAATGGTTCAAATTTAGGAAAGTACTGCAATTCAAATAAAATAGTTTATAATTAAATCTAAAACATCAAAAAATTAAATAAAATACAACAGCATTTATAGAATATTCGGCTACAATATTTGGGCTATCAGAGAATCAGTCAGAAAAGTTGTGGTTTCGAAGGAAATTGTACATCCCGAGTCGGGATTCCCGACACATTGATAGCATTCTAACATCTAACATACGATTTCCTTAGTGATAGCAAATCTTCTGAGCTATATTCTGGTACACGGCAAAAAACATTCGTAAAAACTATTGAAGGCTTCAATACGAAATGACATTATGGAAGATTCCAATTAGAAGCATCGAAAATTCCCGAAATTACAAGGAATATTCAATGTTTTTGAGGAAATCTTCAACTTTGTTTTTATTGAAATTTTCCGTCATGTAATTTCGTATTGAAACCTTCAATAGTTTTGGTAATTTTTTTTAGCAGTGTAATCCAGTGTTTTATTCTATTAGGAAGGATCCCGCAATGCAAAATGTCATTGTAACGAAAGCTATATCTAGAAAATAGCCACTAATGATTAATGTGAGGTTAGTTCATAAATGACATGTGACATAATTCATAATTGTATTATCAAATAGAATTTATTACTCTTGCAGATTACAATTAAGCAGGACCCACCCTGTAATGATAAAGTCTTTGAATATTATTGTTGATTGATATGAAATTCTTACCATTCTAAGATTTTCATCAAATTCCAATCTTTTTATTACAACACGAGCTGCATTCTCTACTTTTCCTGCGTGACACTTTGCTAAAAATATACTTCGCACCACTTGAGATGCTGCAGTGAGTGCAGACATTTTAAACGACGTTAAAAAACTTTTGAATCAACCAACTACAACTAATCACAAAAACTTAATTACTGCTAAAAAATCAAATTAAATATCAGAATCGCAAACGCGATTATTGGAACTATTGGCGATTACAGATTACAGTACAGATTACAGATTATAGATTATACACCAGACAATGAGTTAAAGATTTAACTCACTGTCTAGTGATTATACCGAAATTCCGCTGTTTTCAAATTTTCGTTGTCCTTTTTTCATCGAGTAAAAATGTATTTAAAAAACAAAATATGTACCTATGTATTGCGCTGTTTAGAAAATAGGAAACATGTGCTCACAAGAGATGTAAACAATGGACAACGTGTTTTCTATAAGTTTCAAGTACCCAAACGTTATTTTTCAGATTTCATGAAAAACTTAACTATTGGAATTTAATTACTGAACCTCTTCAGGCTAGTGCCACAAGTTTTTGGCATGACATTTAACATATGTTATGACATATTGTCATGACAACCGAAGCGATATTGCTCGTTGCAAAATTAAAGTGCAATAATATGTTCCGCAGCTTAATTTTCCACTTGGTTCATCAGAAATTAAAAAAAATATGCAAAATGAATCTAGGTATTTACTGTTTTAGTGCCCTTACCCGTGTTTTAAATATCGTTTAATAACAGAGAAACGAAGTAATATTTTACGTATATTTTCTGGACAAACTATAATATCAACAACCTTGTAGTCATTCTCATTTAACTGATACTGATTGATGCATGCAAATTGTACATTAGAGTTTAGAATGGATGCAATAAACTTATACAATATCTATGTACTAAGAAAAATTGTGGGATTAGCCACCGAGATATAAGTTGTTTTCTGTATATAGTGTAGCAATGGTATAAATGAAATAAAAAAGAAATCAGCAGTGCTAACTTTTAATATTTTTATTTATTTTTCAGGCATGGCTGGTATTTTTGGAAAATAAAATTGTGGGTTGTACTTATTTAATAAACACAGCAGTGTCGTTATTATAAGGTATACAGTATACATAATAATATGTCAAATGTCAATAAGACAAGCGTTTAGCTTATATATGTATATGAGACAATAACAGTCGTATACATACACTCTTACAATTACAATTACTACACATTACGCATACAAAACCTCATAAGTTGTATCGATGTCAAATACAATATACAATGTGTATTTACTTTATGCATTCATATGAGCGTGACCTTGCGTAAACAAAAGGAGTATGTATTTAGCATATTTTGAAAACCTGCAATCATTTCCAGGGAAATAAGAAAACATATTTTTATTAACAGGGTATACACCGCAAAAGTATATAATTATGTAAAATTTACATGTTTAACACACAGAAGTTGGTAGAATAATCAAAATTATCTATAATTTACAACCGTATACTTTCATAAAGAACTTCTTTATATTGCCCTATATCGTATAATAAACAGTAAATACATATAATATGTTGTTTCATTTTTTTCTCTACGCAAACTATTCTTAGAAAGAACACACTAACTTAGTAATATACACAGGTCACATTTTATTACATAAGTACAAAACAGAAATTTAATCTTTTTTCAAGCGAAAAGGTAATAATGCACATTCTGGTATATGGACTGAATTATTATTATTATCATTCACAGAAAACTTGTTACATCAACTGTATTATCTACGTATACATGTACACTGAACACTGAACATACATAATATACTCATTCATTGCTAAAATTGCTATTCGTTTCCGTTGCAGTGATTTAAATATTACATTTTTGCTTATAAATCAATAATCAGTAAGCAGTGACTGCTGGTACAGTGTAGAATAATATTTTAGGTTGTTTTGTACCAGCCCCTTTAGTATAGGCACGATTCGAGAAAAACCCGATACGTGTGAGATAGTTTTGCATAATATTATACATTTTGTATGTACATTATACATGCATAAATACACTTAATGTTTACATCCACACATTCTCACGATCAGTTAAAACATTAATGGACCATTCTAAATTCCAAATACATGGTCAACGCGAATTATCAGTTTAATATTTTACACACAATTTTTTATGGCAATAATAAGGGTTAGCCCGAAGAAAAGTCATCATACATTGTATAGGCACTCGGCCGAACTCGGAAAAGCTGAAAAATCCGGCAAATTCTCAAGCTTGTTACGAGCGGCTTGACTTTTCACGTTTCCTGTCAAAAATTCTATAGAATTTGAACTAAATGATCTAATATTATGTCACATCTACTACTAATAAAGAAAACATCATCATTTCACTAGATATTCTCAATATAACATATAACTAGTTTTCACAAAGCTACACTGCCATGAAAAATCTCATTTTCTAGTAAAGCCACGTTTAAGAGAGCATATAAGGTAGTAAAAATTAAATTGTATACAACTTTTGGAATAGGTATCTATAGTTCTCTACATTACAATATTATGTATTTAATGACGTCTTTAAAACACAACACTTAATATTTTACAACAGAATATATGTATAATGTATACAGTATTTTATACAATACCAGTACAGTATCAAACAATCACTTTTTAGTGCTTCTTTAAGACAGTTTCGCAATACCTACGTTTAGTTTTCTCATAAATATAATAATATATTATTTTGTCTGGAGCTCAATGATAATCCTTGCCATTTTCCTCCTCTGCCAAAAGTATTGAATTGAAATACAAGAAGTAGACTTCTCTCACTTCTCACTCTGTTTATGCACACATTTTACACACATAATAATATGTATTTGTATACACTATACACGCTGATTTAGCATAACGACAAGTTCAAGTTCAAGTTGAAACTTTTTCTAGCTAAACATATGCCGGCATAATTTATAACATAGTATAACAAAAATTATTTTGACGGTCTAATCAAATCAGTATCAATGTTTATGTATATCGAACATTTAGTAAAATTATTTTATATGTCTGTACTTCGTTTTTTTTTTCATGTTTCATGTGATGACGTGATGAGAAAAACGAATTATTATTATTTTCTTCTTTTCCAAAATGCGAACAAACTACGCAAGCATGAAGTAAGAAGCTATGAGACCAACAATGTAGAAACTATTTAGGAGTAGCTGAGCTCCACTATTTGTACAGTGACCCTCTAAAAGAAAACATCAAATAAAAAAAATACATTAGTATTTTATTTTTTTACACTGGTTCGTGGTTTAAGTTATTGGAAAACCTTTAAGCATTAACATACCTTTTTCGTAGTATCCTTCAACGCATTTGCAATATGAAATTGTATTGTCGCCACAGGTAGCGTATTGCACACATGTAGAGTCTCTGTATGATTGAAACAATAAACCAGAAATAGCATTATAAACCCAAACTCTAATTATTGCAATAAAACTTATATAATAGAATGAATGTATCAATACAAAATGCATAAAAGTGGTGAATTCTCTAAATTCCAATAAATATATCATCAAACCTTTGACATGGCAGATTGGCACGAATGACACATTTTCCGCCATTGATTATGCTCAGAAATCCAGTTTTCTCATAAACATGTGCAGGCGAGCACGTACACTTTCCAGCACAAATCAAATTCTTGTCGGAGTTACAAGCGTCCTTGTCATCATTGGCGTCTGACCGGAAAATGTTTCCGATTGAACCTGTAATACTGCATTCCTCTCCGTAGTCTCGCTTTCCTCCAGCTAGGGCAATGCTTGTCAAGGAGAGGAGGAGACAGCAAAGCAACGAAATTCTTGTGCAAGTGGCCATGACCTCAGTTTAACTAGACGCAACTGGAGCTGGAAAGAATAGACAATTTCCCTGAAAAACCGCCAATGACAAATTTCAATTAATACATACATATATTATACATAAATAATCTACACGTGAACCATGGCCTTTATCTATGTAGGTATACAATAACCAGTTTTCGACTAGATGGCTATTCTTACACAGTCGGTATGAGTAACTCTACAAGTAAGAAACGACACACAAGAAATGAGATACAATAATCGTATAATTGATAAACACCATCCATAAAAATTGGATTTCAATTTCAGAATATCGTTTCCATGAAGCGTGCCAAAAGGTAACAAAAAGTATCAAATGTATGTAAATACTTTGAATGTAAGTCAAGAGTGCATGGTTCAGAGTTAATGTCTGTAATTGATGATTTACATGAGCATAAACATAAAAAACGACACTGATCGTCGATCCGACTTTTGTCTTTCTTTCTTTTTCTAAAAAATGACAGAAGAGCAACAGACTCTATACTTATGTAAGATGTGAGATACATGTATGCACGAAAAACATCAAATTTAACCTACTTAGGTAAACTCTACATTATTGTCTACGAGGATCGCATTATTATTAATCGGATACACGAATAAGTCATTTCAATAAATATAAATATCCACCTCCAACAGTCGCATCATGGTAATTGATTTTGTACGCGTTTTCTACCTCATATTCCCTATTCTGTTTTTTCTGACTCACTGGCCATCGGAATAAAGTTCATAGAGTACCTAGTATTCGTACTTTTACTAGAAAAAATTGCCATTGTCAGTTATTTTTATCTAACGTAGTAATGTACGTATCATAACTACATGAAAATAGTATTTTACGATGACAGCATCAACTCACATTGCGTTTTTTCTCCATTGTTCTTCCTGGTTCTTACTCGTATTTGTCTTAACTTACATATAATACATAGGTATACTATTAGATCTATAGAGAAACAAAACGTGAAAGTTGATACTGATTACACATAGCGTAATGTGTTTTCGTTTGTCCTGTCTCTTGTCATCCGGCGCCGAATTTCCTCCCGTACTATCGGCATTCACATTGTTTTACAGACTAAAAGGCAGCAGATACATACAAAAGTACTTACTTGTGAAGTATACTTAATATCATGAAAGCATAGGAATTCGTTTAAAAATATTTGCGGACAAATACCTCGTTTTTTATTGCATATAATTAAAAATGGACTTATGTGAGCTGCAAGTTATCTCACATAAGTCCATGTAGGCCGAGAAACGTGAAGATCATTATTGACTATATGTAGCCATTTTTGGTACTGTAAAGCACGTGTAGGCTTTTGTTTTATAATACATATGTGCGTAATAGTCGAGGCGAAAGAGCAGGAAGATTTTCCATGAATGTATTTAGGACACTAGAGGTACATACACATTAAGAGAGCGCCTGCTCCCTCCCATAACATTATATTCCATGCAAAGTATATATGTAATTCATACTTCAGTATATCTTGGACACAAAAACTACGTTCCAGTTTTTTCTAATAAGAGTCCTTCCCTGGACCCGAATACTCTAGGACTAGCAAGAAGTGGCACAAAAAATATATTACATTACACTTTTACAGCCAAATTTGTAGCAAAGATTAAAAATTCTTTCCAAAACTCAGTTTGAAGTCTGAAGATCAAACACAAGAGGATTGAGGAAAAAATTTCTTGTGAGAGAATTTCAAAGTCAACGACATGCTTCACAACTTTCTCCCGTTAAAGTATTTTGAATACAGTGTCAACCCATGTCAATGGCATTTTGAATAAAAATTATCAAAGTATCATACAAGACTTCGTAAGGACGTTGGAGTTTTTACTTTTTACCCGTAGTTATTTGAAAAATATTGAGGCAGCAATACTGTTAAAAGTTTATAGAATATTCGTTTGTGGCAGCTTTTTGTACATTTTCTAATCTTTTTTTATAGAAATATGTACCCTTCTGCAAGGAAAAGAATTCTCCCGACAATTCCCTATCTTTACAATTTGAGCTTTATCAATGTAATTCGAAGTGAGTTTTTTGTACAGGGTCCTTCCCAAAAGACTGGGAAACTTTGAGCACGGAAACTTTCCATTTACCCAGTCTTTTGGGAAGGACCCTGTACATCTTATAGAGAAAATTGTAAGAATATCGGAGAATTCGAAATTTCTGTATAAAGCTGCAGTCCGCATTATATAATATATACAAAAAAACCGGATGTCAAACTATGTATTTCTGTCTCAATTCTCAGTGTATACTTCTTGAATCCTACTTGTATAAAAAAATGTATGGCAAGAAATGTCGCATTCACAACCAGAAAAAAATCAAATAAAAGGATCTGCTCAAGAATCTCCGATCCATATGAAAAGACGCGGACAAAAAGTTACGATCGTTTGGGTTATTTACACTCAAGTTTCATTTTATCGCGGGTACTTTGTTCTAGCTCATTTACTAACCAGGGTGACTGTACACTGTACACATTTTATTTTACATTAACCAGACTCTCTTTAGCTGTAGTTATATTCCTCTACTCTATATATACCCACACAAGTAGTTAGACTGGCATTTGAATTTGAGATGACACACTTCGGATGTCGGACTATAGGCACATACATACAGAGCGTAGAAATTGAAGAGTTTATAATGTAGTTAGCTAAAAATCGGAGTATACCACCCCAATGGTTTGTAATCATATACATGTTACATGTACAGTAACGTGCTTACACATTAACCATGTATCAAGAGAAAAAAGAAAAGTAAACTCACTACTCAATACTCACACACATTACACAACCATGTATCCATTATCCACGTTACTTCGACTAATTTCAAAATTATATGACCACTTATTATTGACTCAAACAGCAATCACCATTATCCATGGCTCTTTTTTGGCTGTAACTAAGTACGTGTAGTCTGTGTACATTGTACATGCATGTATTTTTATGGTTCGCTCATCTCGAGACAACTTTGTCGCGTCTCATCTCATCTCCAGTTACCATGCTTACTTTGTGGATTATTGTGATTGTCGTTGTCATTGTCATTACACTTCCAAGATTCCCATTGACATAAAATTTAATTTGGCCATTTAACTTCACTAGCTATTTACTCATCTTTTATCAACATTTCAATTTCGCCTAGTTATGAAGAGAAGTTTTCGTTACTTCTATCATCCATGCTACAAAATGTACAATATGTTAAATGATCCATAATTATTTTAAATGTACATGTAGTTACAAAACGAGCTATTCACCGTTATTTACTTATGAATTCAATAAGAAGAACTGGATGCTTTTTCCAGAACTCCTGTTTTCAGCAATTGTTTTGACGGGGCTTATTTGACTTGCGTATCAAAGATTAATTTATTGAAACAATGAATAAAACAACCTTTTTTAACGAAACTACAAATTACAAATCTGCTGCATCATACATTCATAAATTATGATGTTTTCTAACTTAAATAACCTTAACAACTAGTTATTGCAAGATTCTAACTAGTATACTAGTTTAGAACAATCTTCTGTCTTCTTCTACACAGTATATTCTGTAGTCTGTCGTTCTGTTTACTTTTCTCTGCCAATGTCTGTTCGTTCTACAGACAATAGACAAAATATCACACAATGTCAACGATGACTAACTGTTGAGCTAACCAGGAAGTGACAAGACTATTTCATATTAAATATTACGTTTATGACAGGAGGATGCTTGATATTTGCTCCAAACTTCCATTTCAATTTCTGTTCCATCTCCAAGCTCAACTCAAAGTCAAAGACTTGTCTGCATGTGTAAACATTGCTAAGCTTCACATTTTTATTTAATAAAGAGTCACTGTCGCTATATCACTGTCTCTGGCTTAGATATGTCTTATTATGCGCAACGTGCATGTGATACCAGTGTATTTCATATTTACAATCTGATATCTGATACGCGATATGGGCATGTAAAAACTATGGTAAAACAAAAGTATATGCAAATTTTTAGCAAGAATCTCACACCAATGAGATTCTGTTCAGCTCTGTCTTCTGACCAATGTCTAATGTAAATGTAAAATATACATATGTCTACATGGGCACTACACATTGTGTAAATGTACACAATGTTGACAGTACTTAGTACACAAGTACATTTCCATTTGGTTTTATTCCCCTCATTTTCGCAACAAAACTAAATATTTATTATAAGGATAAAACAGCAATAATATAACAAAGTGTGTGTGTAAGTACATTGCAATCTCAGGCAATTATATTTTATTTTGGTATATAATGATAACATGGCTTGCAGTATTATTGCAAAGTTTCTCGCTACACATTCTTTTGCACGGCGTCTCTAACGATTAACGATGAGAAGAAAAACATGTGATGTGATGGTGAAGTCTTTACAGTGTCTAAGATATATATATATATTAACGACATACTACCAACGTGTATCTATAATACGGTATAAAATGCACATAGATATGCACAATGTACAATGTGCATAACGTGTGTATGTGTACTTATGTATACTATTACTTTGCACAGCTGAGAGTTGATAGCAAATGGTTAAAAATGTACATACCTAGGCATGAAATGGAGAATGATGAAGGCGATGTGTACATAATTTCATTGTAAGTGTGTAGTGTGTGAATTTATATTATATGTATTATGTGGGTATTGTAGTATATGTATGATGCTGTTCTTTTGTTGTGTTTACGCATAAGCCTCGCTACAAAAAATGTGGATATGTGCGGCTGCATGTTAAGTATATAAACTGCGTTTTTGCGATCTTCCTGGAGGTCATTTGATTATTGCAACTGACACACATTTATTTTTATATTCACCATGCATTCATTTAAATACCATAGCTAGATGAGAATACATTCCTTTTTGCAATAAAAATCAAAATTTTAAAGCTGCTATCCTCTCATGTGCTAAAACCTAAAACCAAGTATTAAAAAATAAACTGATTGTGAAGCACACTTGAACTTGAACCTGTTTTAAGTATCCAATTGGATTTGCTAAAGCCATTAATTAATTTAAACGTCATTTAAAATAATTTTAAGTATTATGATAGGTATAAGATAGCTTGCCTTAAGCTATTGCTAGCTAGAGAAGTAAACACGTGTGTAATAAATTTCTAATCTTTGAGCTATGGAATGATCGTAGTTAAGACTCTGAATGAGGAAAAACTAGGAGAAAAATATTATTTTGCTCCCTATATGTAATGGTATTAGACACTAAGTTGAGATAATATTTTTTCCCAAATAGTTGCATATTTTTTTGACCTTACCTTCAGATGATGTGGTATGCGTAGTCTGTTTGTATATGTCGGTATAGTTAGCAGTGAAAGGGTTGCACGATTCCAAGGTGACAACAGAGAGAGAGTGAGACACTGAGTAGAATAAATCCAAAACAGATATTTGTAAATAATTTTTTAATTGTTATTCTCCTTTTTTATATGTGTGTGTGCTTTGCTTGAATTTTCTGAGTTGTGTGCTTCGTGTAACCAAGGTGGTGTAAAAAGTAAAAAGTATAAGATTGAACTTTTGAAATTTACCGTGTGAGCTGCTGCACTTGTGCGACGAAGTCGAATGTTGGATGTTGTCTTGCTTAGATCCAAAAGAGTACTGAAAGGCGACGAAAAAACGACGATTCTCGTACCCACACACACACACCTCACACACTCACGATCGCGACGCTGTCTGAACTGAAACTGAAACATATAAGTGCATAAAAGAATGTAAAAATACGATAACAAGACGTAAACAGCTAATCAAAACTTATAACTTGTAAAGTGTGTGCAAAATTTGTGATATCGTATACGTAATAATAATAAAAGGGACATAATATGCATAATGCATAATAATTGATCTTCCTTAACAAGTTTCTATAATCTTTAATTTATAATGTTCCTTATTGAAAAGGTGAAATTTGAAAAGAACACAACTTTCGTTATGCAGTTACGTAGGTATAATATGTACGATACTAATAAGCAAATTTACTTGAGTATTATACAAAGGAATATTTTACATATAAATTGCTTCCTATGACAGGAATCCTGTCTCCCCATTCTTACTTTTATTTCTCCTTCGTCTTGCTCGAGCTATAATATCAATAACACAAATAGGATGACGGATGAGTCACCACAGTGATCAATGATGATGATTTAACTGAAATAACACAAGTCAATGAAATGTTTTTATTATTGCGAATTGAGAATAGGCTATTTATTTATATATGTTTTGGCTGGTGCAACTGTGTGACAAATGATTCTAACTCGTCTGTGGCAAAAACAACACTGCGTTGGCCAGAGATTCAAGCTTTAGATTTTTCCATTTGTTCGAGGAAACTCTTCCATGCACAATAAAGGATTGCTGGGGGAACCATTTCCAAGAGCTGTATATAATATTATATATTAATATATCATATTATTATATGCAGTTGTAGCTAGTCAAAGTCAGTCTTTAAAAGTTGCTCTTTCACACAGGCATGCACATAGGGCCAAAAACTCGGTCCATGCATCGTATATTCATATATAAATGTGTGTATTCATGCTATATTAGTACATATCTCCACAATCCTCCTACAACTACGGCTGCAATGTTGACTGGCCAAAAACCGCTTTTCTAAAAAAGTCAAGGTCTTAGTCTGGATTTCTCAATTTGATCATGTTTATTTTTCGAATGAAAAGTGTGCTACCATTTTGACGCCATTTTGAACACTAAAAAACAAACCATTTGTATGTTTTTTTATGAACTGGTTAAAGATTTATGCATTTTTTCCATTGTACTGAGAACATGTAAGCAACGTGGAAGCACAGGGAGATAAAGAAAAATCATTTCGGGACTAATTGTAAGTATGTACGACTTTGATTGTATGTAACTATGCCAATTGCCTAAACGTGGATATAATTCCTAAAAACAAATCTGTGACAGGTAACCAAGGGGATAAAACTGTACTAAAATTAAGATCTACACATAAACAAGCAAAAAAGAATATCAGAAGACCTTTACTTTTCGAGGACTGGGATTTGTTGGCCATGTCTAGTGGCTGCATAGCTTGACTATGGAAGGGAGCAGAAGCTGTGCAAAAAATGTGTATACTGGAACCTTTTCCCATGATATGTCTGCAGTCTATACTTTATATACTCTCGAATACATATTATAGCAGAAAAGTCAGAGGAGGGCAGAATACATATATCAGAGCAGAGTAGAGCAGAAACGAGAAGAAAAGAGAGGATGTAGATTCCTATACATACACAGAGCATTTGCCCGTTCCCCTTTTCCACACACATCAGTATACGTATTCTTCTCTCTTCACTACCCGTTCCACAAGTCCCAGAAAACTACATTCGTTGCGGTCTACATATATCCTCCATAATATTGCATACATAGATTATAGATGCATTTTCTGAGTATTTTCATTGTACCTGAACCTGTACACTGTATTATTATATAATTACATACAACCGTATATGATATGGTACAAAAGACATAGAACGATTGGTTATGCTAAGCTATTCTCCTTTTACAAAAAATTGTAAGATTGCAAGTCTGGAACTTCATTGTGTCGGTCTTACGCTTACACTCTTTACTAGATATTATATACCTACGTACGTATGTAGGCTTGATGCTCATTATGTTCATTTTTATTACCATAATACATAAGCATAATAATTACAACACAGCGTTGTCTTGTCTTATATTTTGTGCGCCTTATTTACATCTATACATTATCATTTTTATATAGTGATGATGATGAAAGTGATATATATGTGTGTGTATGTACTAGGATTGTATAATAGCTTGTAGTTACTTTCAATTCAACAGTAATCTATGATGTTCATCACTTGCCACACCAACACCATAACACCGACTCCATCTCCAACTAAATAGATGATAACATGGCTCCAGTCCAATGATATTTTGTTCCTGTATACACTCACATTTTTCATGCAGGAGGAAAAGGAAACTTTGCACATATACATATGTATATAGATTTCAAGATACAAAAGAGCACATAAACCATACATAAAATAGAAAACCCTCTTTGACTTTCAGATATAGGTCAGACTGCCAACAGGCAGCTTTTGTTCGCCTATATACTTGTATTTTTTCTATCCAGGGCATATAAAGGTTTTTGTAAATACATACATATACATGAATAATACTTGCCTTTTGCATGGTAGAATTGCAAAGTACAAGCAGAGAATTATTTGTTTGCTATTCGATTGTGTGAAGAGTAAGAACAAGGGTAAGACGAAAACCTATAGTTGTCAGGCTGAATACCTTTTCAACAGAAATTTATACAAATAGAAGGAGGACGATATATTATGTATATATATAAGGGATCCTTAGAGTTAAGCATTCATTAAGTGTGGATGCACATATGTATGTATAAAGTGTAAAGGTTTGCATACATGCATACTCGATTTAAATTGCCTTTTGTCTTGTAATACAATATACAATGTATTGAGAGACCTAATTATATTCGACAAATGTTTTGATAGGGTGAAAAATGCGGTGGAAAGGTATTTCATGTATGTAACGAAACTTTTGATCCATTCAACATATTAACAGAGAAGCTTTTTTACGTGTACGGCGTATACTTAAGACGCTGTTATTGGTTGTATGTATGCAGTATGCACATTGTACATATAATAGAAGGAAAGAGAATTTCACTCCAGCGAAAGGAATGAGCTCTTATTATATACGATACTCACATTATTACTTATTTTTAAGTGCAGTTCTTCACTCCATTTCCTGAGTTAATTGCCTCATTTAAGACCAGAATTTTCCACGTTGTGCGGACTTTTTCTGTTCCATCAAGCCAAACATCCGAATTCCGAGAAGCGTTTGACACTTGACTAAGACTTGGCTATATTTAGGATTCTGCATATAGGCAATCCTGTTTTTGGAAGAATTTTTGAATTTTTAAATTTTAGCATAAATTGGTGTGCAGATCTTGCACACAAAACATGTGGGAGGAAAAGTTTAGAATTTTTAAGATTGGACTGGTAATGTACCTAGCAGTTAAAGTTTAATCTAGAAGCACCATATGTATTCTCCAGGCTCAAAATTAAGCACTACGTTTAAACGGTTCTTGAAACCACATGTAAATTAATTAAGCAGGAGCTTAAGCTGGAATTAAAATTGTACATAACTATTGTACGGAAAGTAAAAATTTTAGGTTACTGAAAATGGGTACAGATGTATTTTAGATATATGTATACTACACTGTGGAAGGCTCCATATTGAATGCGTACGCTGTACTTACAATTAGAAGAGCAGTGGTGCAAGCTGAAAACGGAATTTACAGCTTCATTAATTCATGTTGATTTCGGGAGCCGTCACACGACCGAGCTTTGCTTTGCATTTTGAATAGGTTTCCGGGTAGGAAGAAAACAGAAAGCCGTTTTTCAAGCTCAAGGCAAAGTTTGGAGTGAATTCAAGAAAACATCCAAGGGGAAAAGTAAAAACACGTAAGTACGTCAGAGTCGAGACAGACAGAAGTGTATATATATGGG
>JAQIVE010004112.1:0-15187 GCA_034698285.1 Sminthurinus bimaculatus | reverse complement strand
GATGGTCACAGTAGTGAATTTATGCATAAAGTCCCAATAAAATACGCTATTTCTAGCCTATACAAATATATGCACGTTACATATTCATTTATGTACATTAAAACGAGAATTAAGTCAGAGCAGGAATCACTTGACGATTGCATGGCCAAAGTAATAATAATAGCAACAACAATAATGCAAAAAGTTTGTTTCAGGTGCGTGTTAATGCCGGCGTTAATGTTCACGTTAATGTTCTCGGAGCACACAAATTCATCCAACCCGAGTAATGTGCACAGAATATACGATTTTGTGTACTCTAAAGTGGTTCTCTGCGCTTAGACTTGGACTTGAATTTGATTTCCAGCGTCAGTTGTTATTGAATAAAATCACGGAGCTAATTGTTGCATTTAATTTTAAAAATAACTTCCGCTCTTTCTGTTAAACTTTGACCCTAGCATTACGATGCAATAGTCAAAAGTCAGGTCATTGTGCGTTGTGACCATTTTGACGGAATTAATTCCCATTTTAACGGTCCAATTAGAGTTTCCATCTTTTGAGAGTCGTTGAGTTGAGTTGCCTCCTCCCAATCATGTCTCTGCTCTGGTGTGGTCCGCTCAGCTGCATATTGGCAATTTTTCTGAGTGGAAATCCCGCCCTGTGTATTATACTTGCATTTCATATGCATTGATTTACATATATTAATATGTGTAATATCCGTTTTTTACAATTCCCCGCGTCATCTATTCATGTGCAGTCATCTACGGATTCATTAGCAAGGATACGAACGGTGTGGCCGAACGAACTGTTGGAACGGATGTCCCGATTTTAGCTTGATTACAGCCCATCCAAAGATTTTTAATTTCCTTGCAGGAAAATCAGCAGCCTCATCGTCATCATTATCATTATCGTTATCGTGATGATGATGATGGTGGTGGTCCTGCGTCCCACATCAAATGAAAAATCAAATGTGGTTGCATGGTCCACATTTTATGATTATGACTCATCCATTCCTCCGTAGAATAGATTGCAAAGGGGAGAGAGAAATCCTCTCTAGATTTATACATAAATGGATACATACATACATACACGATGCTCGTGTGTGGACGCTTTCATTCTAATTAAAAATCCCGTTTCTGATCAGTCCGCACGTACAAACACATTCTCAATGCTCAAATACAAGTTGGCTCGCTGTTTGCATTTTGTCCATCCGACCACTACAAAAAATATGGATCTATGCATGTGTACGTGTGATACAAAACAACGTGGATGAGTACGTATGTATAATGCGCATTGGTCGAAACCAGGAGGATGAATTTTAAAATCCCCCTTCAGATCCACATTTGATTTTCAGGCTATTTCCCGGGTTTTACTGTGTACGTACGATCCTGCAAAGGTCAAAGTGATTACTTTACATATAATATATGTACATTGCAGCATACACAGTTTGTACGCCCAGGGGATTAACTTGTGGGCTGTGGTTTATATTCCAGGAAATTAGCAAGATTCTACAGCTTTGCTACTAAAAATTAAACTTTCACCGGTAACTACAAGCTTTTTTCTACCCTTAGTACATACAATGAACAACTTCTGTAATAAAACAAATAAATAAAGGTTTAACGGGGGAAATCAATATTTGAAATGGATTTTGCACTCAAATCCTCAAATTTATTAAAATGAGAGGAATTAAGAAGGGGATTAAAAATCAAGAGATGAGTCTTTTTCCAAATCTCTCCAGTGATTTGACTTTTTGTTCACCGGAGGATCCTCATGTGGGTTTCGACGAATTTCCAAACATGTTTGTATAAAATATATGCATACATATTTTGGGAATCGTTTTTGTCTAATGAAAAATTGGAGAAAGAGCAAGTTGCGCATTAACGGATACTCACATTATTGTGTGATACGGCCCTAGCTTGACTTTCTCTTGTTACCTGCTTACCTGTGCTCATGCCGTGGAATAAAGTCTGAGTATGGAGTATCAGCCACTTTATTTATTACCGAGATTCCGCTCTGATACGAGAAAATCAAAGGGAGGCTGAGAAAATGATGGAAAAGAAGGAAAGCTGGGGAAAGCCAATGGGCCAAACAAAGTAACTGATCACATACATGTATCATGTACCTATCCATGTATGTGGGTATAAGATGCGAGTGGAGGGAAACCCGGGTAAAATCTTGAATTTATGTACACAAAAGAAAAATAAAAACAAGGAGGATGAGGAAGAAAGGAAAGGAATCCAGGCGGTTCTAATCTGTCTCAAGGTAGTTGCTCCTTTCTTCAAAGAAAACAAAAACAAAAAAGACGAAGAAGAGGAGTAGACAAAGTAGAGTCTAGAGAAAATGGAAGTTCATTGAGAAGGAAATTTTTCTTGCTGTGTTCTTCTTGAGCGTCCGTTGAGTCAGAAGAAGAGAAGCCTCCTTAAATTATTAAAGGCAGTCTCCACCTCAGTTCTTCTTCTGTTTCTTCCTACTACGCTTACCCTCCACTTAAAAGAAGATTACAAATAACACAGATGGAGAAATACTCCCACTCACACACACATGAGCATGGATTTAGATTCTATACACAAGAAAAAAGATGTATCAAGCGCAGAAAAAATATTTGCTCGTCTTATTTCCTAGTTTTCTTTGCTTTCTCTACGTCTTTGTTTTTTCTTTCATTGTCTCTTTGTCCGATGCACATACACCTTGAAACTAAATTGTCTTTCCCTTTGAAATTTCCATTTCCAAGTATCCACGCCCTTGATACAACTTGACTTTCTCCAACTTTCTCCATGTGCTTTCTTTTTTATGTTGTCGACTTGACAGTCGTGTTCGTATTCCTGTTCATGTTCATTGCACCGCATAACTTTCACCTGTAGACTCTCCGAGATTTTGTGTGGACTTTCTTCTTGATGTAAAACGAAAAATGCCACCGACTTTCACCACACAGGCTACTTATTTTTGTTTTTTTATCTGGCTCTATGTAGATGAATATTGGAAGGGAATTGGAAAAGCCAAAAAGGAAATGGAAAATTTCCGGAATTTCGTTTTGGATTTATGTAGAATGGAAAAAAGGGGGAGAAAGCAAAGGAAAAATCAAATCAACACAATGCCATAGAAAGAGAAGACAGCACATACGAACGGAGAAAGGCGAGCCGTTTGAGGGAATGAGTGAGCGATAATAATTGTATAGGATGGAGAAAGTGGGAGAAAGCAAGTGAGTGAAAGAGGATGAGATTGGGAGAATAAGTGTGAAGAAGTACAAGTAGTGGCATACATATACACATACACATGTACATTGTATATGTATATATGGGGAAAGGGCAGGATGGAAGGAAGACGAGGAAAATTATTACCCTCGCCATAAATATCCGCTTTCAGGCTCAAATAGCGTGACCTGATATAGTCCGCATCTTCATCTTGTTCATCTCTTGATCTCCCTCCTTTCTTTGTTACTTTCTCCATGTACTCTGTGTATATACAAGGAAAAGGATGAATTTGCTTTCTCTTGATGCCTTTCTCCTCTTGTCTTGAACTCTCTGGCTGTCGGCGCAGAGACCAGAAAGCATATGTATGCACGCTTACTCGTGTGTCCTATGATCCATAGTTTCATCATCATTATTATTATGATTGTTATGTTTATTACTATGCATCCACCACCACCACCACTTTCCTAGACGGCCGTTTGGAGAAAGTGAACTGTCTCCACTTGATTTCTTATCCTGCCTTCATAATCATCATCCTTCTTCTTCTCATTTTCTTTTGCTCATGAACTTGTACTTTCTCCAGACTTTCTCCGGGTTCTTCCTGCTTTCACTCTCCCTCCTTTTCTTTTGTTGCAGGTTGCTTTTACTCTGGTGGTTGTTGTTCCATCGTCACAGTTTACTCCCACTCTCTCTCTCCCTTGCTCTCTCTACATAATAACATTAAAATTTCATTCTCGTTCCCACAGTGTGCAACACAACATTTTGCAAGTATGCAGATTATTATTATTATTATATGTTTATATGTATACATACATATTTATATTTATACAGGGAAAACACAGGGGAGGAAAGCGGAGAAAGTACGGGGGAAGTGGAAAGTTGAAAAAAATATGCAGTAATTTATTCTCCTCCGTAAACACAGATATTCTCTTTCCTTCCTTCCTGCTTTCTCCTCAACTGTATGAAAAGCCTACACACAGGACAAGACACAACAACACGTAAGAGAGAATCTTCTCCAGAGACGAGAAAGGGAAGTGGAGAAAGTACAAGAGGGGAGTTTTATATGGTGCTTCAAATTAATAAATATTGCTCTGGCTTCTCTGTCTGTCTGTATGCATACAGTAATGAGCTGCGGCTCCATCTTTTTCTCGCTACGACCACAACCCGAACCAGTACCAGAACCAGAACCAGAAACAGCCAACGAGGGCATCATCTAATGTGCATGAAATCGTCGCAGCGGAGTGTAATTATAATACGCCTTGTCTTGTTACATACGTCGGCTTGCTCTTGCTCCTTCTGTTGCCCTGGTTTTTTCCACTGCTTTCTCCAACTGAGTTGAGTAGAGAAAGCAAAATCCACCCTCCACAAAAAAATACACAGATATGTATATGGCAAGAGTTTCACTCCCGTTCTTCCTGTTCTTGATCTTTCTCTTTACAATCCCTTGGTAGTTTTTTTCTTTTTTTCTTCTCAAGTTTGTTTCCAACTTCCACCACAAAATTATCTGCTTGCACATTCAAATCTCTTTTGTGCTCGGCTTTCTCTTCCTCTTTTGAACGAGGCTCGCTTGTGCGCACCAAATCTCAAACTTTAACAAGGGCAAATTGTACTATTTTTAGTTTGCCGAAACATTCTTTGGTGTAAAAAAACTGCGGGGAATGCAGACATGAAAACATGAAAAAAATTGCAAACATAATGGCGGACTGTTGTTTCAAATATTTTGACAAATTTCAGTAAAATTTAAGATCTGAGTTTTAGAAATCCACAGTCGCAAAAAATATTAAAGTACTTGATTGTATTTAACCGAAATGAGCATTTGTCTTTTTTTGTGGCAAAGAGAAAGCACTTGGATGAAAAATGGCCACAATTTCAGCCCCTCTTTTCTTTTCCATGTCTGAGCAGTGACTCTGAAACAAGAAACATTGGAAAGTGAACCAAAAAGTTTTGGGAGAGATTGAAATTGAAATGTGAAAAATTTATCATGTGATCATAAGCTCGACTTGGCAGCCAAGGATAAATAGATAGATACATACACATAACAATAATATACCAATGAATATTAGAGAAAATGAGAATAGATATTCATACACATAAAATGTGTATAGTGTATAGTTGTTGCATTTTGTATGTGTACAGGAGAATTGAAAAGAGAAAGACAAAAGAGGCAAAAAATTGGAATAATAAATGATCGACTTGAAATGTGTTGAGGAGTGAACACTTTTGGATGATGTGCAGCTCCTCATCGATGTTTCTCTTTGTCTATTCTCTCAGCTCTCTGTCTCTCTGTACTTATTCTCTTTTCCTTTTCGACACTGTCTTCGTCTGTATCTGAGAGAAAGCAAGAGAAAGTGGAGGTGGTGGTGGTGAAGGAGCGGAAGAAGGAGATGAGAAGCAAAAAATTATAGATGAATGATGGAGGCAGCACGCAGCCAGACAGATGGAGAGATGAAAAAAATGCAAGAAGACCAAGAACAAGAACATGGAGTCACATTCATGTTCATGTTCATTTTCATATTCACATTCCCATCCACATTTATACATGCACGCATTCATGTACAATCTACATTGTACATTGTACAATGTAAAATACAACGGCTATGTATTCCTTCTCCCCACTTTACCCGCCATACCATACAATACACGATCACAAATGGGAAATAAAAGTGGAGACAGACTATTTGCAATAAAATGGGAGAAAGTAGGGAAAGCAGAGAAAGGACGAGAGAAAGTCATGGAGAACATCAATGGCATCCAAAGATGAATGACGTGACAAAGACAAGAAGAATGAACGCTCCTCCAGATTCTCCATCGTCCTTGCTTGCATCACAGCTTTTCTGTCCCATTCTTCCTACTTTCACTTTCAGCTTTCACCACTTTCTCCTGCTCTTCTCTTGCTCAACTTCTTGACATGTATTTGCCTATACGAAATATTTATATCGTGCATTATATGTATAGACATATAGAGAGTGCCCGGATATCACACTTAAACAAGATCATTGTCTACACGATGTCTTGTCTTTTTCAACTCCTAGCCGCTTGCATAAATGTCAAAACATTGATTCTCAGGGTTTTACCCCAAAAGCAAATCCTCATTTCAAAATTTTGTGAGCTAAAAAGTGTTTTTACCACCGCTGTAAAAACCGGTGTCATTATTGTGATCCATAAATCACAGTAATTTAAGAAGATTAATTTTACTTCTTTAGCATGATTTTTCATTGGTTTTTGCAGAGCCTGAATAACTTTTTGAAAAACCATTTTTCGAACGAACGATCTGATGTATTAACTAAAATTCCGGGCCGGTTCCTCAAATTTTAGCCCGTCAAAGACAAGACAAGAAAAGACAAGCCAAGACTTGCATGTTGATATCAATTACTGGAGAGACGTTAATTTGGGCATGCTGATAGCCATCATTTTAATATATCGGGATAGCTTAATAATAATATATCATGACAATGAATGGTGTGGGAATTTAGATGTGGAGAATGATAATGGAAAATACTCGAGAAAATACAATACAATAAACTGCAGACTGTAGATCACAATGGAGTGGAGCTCCACACTTTGCCTTCGTCTTCATCTTGATTTTCATCTGTTCTTCGTCTTTATTTTGGCCCTCCTCCGTTGCACTGCCCTTGTCTTCTTCTTGTGTATAACATTATACACATCTCTGTATATACACAGACATTTGTATGCATCTCTTGTCCTGTCTCATCTCCTCCGTTTTCCGTCTATTCTCGCACTGACTCCGTCAGATTCCATTACAGACGGAGAACGAAACGAAGGGAGCCCAAGAAAAGGAGGAAGAATGTTTAGCCAAACCTTATGAAAGAGAGCCTGCAGCAGTCTCAACAAACTCCAACCAAGGAGAACCAAAAGTAGAGGATACAGAGAAGCAGAAGGAAGAACTTAAGGAACTAAAGAAATGAAAAGTTGCACGAAATGAAAAGAAGGCTGTGAAAGAGAAACGGGAGAAAGTAGTTGTACGTATGTATTTAGTTTGCCTTTCTCCGCCTTCCCTTTTCGTCGTCTTATGAATCTGCCCCTTGTTCTTGCTCTTTTAATACTAATAAATAGTTTGCATGACAACGCGAGGGAATGAAATTCCATCAGTCTTCTTAAATTTCTGTTTCTCGTGTCTGTCCCGAGCTCTGAGTCCTTCCCTCTCATATCAAAATCCAATCCAGTCCAATCCGTTCGACGCCGACTATCTCCCACTTTCTCCGAAATGAGTGTGTCTCACTCCGCGAAAATCCGATATTTTCTCTACATACGTTGCCAAGATGTCAAAAACCCGCAGATTAAATGCTGATTTGCCTTTGACATGGAAGAATAATACGCGGGATTATAAACGGCGGCAGAATGTATTCACAGGGTGGAAAAAGACTAATTTTATTAACAAGAGTAATTTACCGGGAATTTTCTCCACCTCCAACCTTTCTCTAACAAAACTAGGGTAAAACGTATATTTGCATATTTACTCTGCGTTAAATTGATTTTGATGCTGATATTAATATTGCTTTGGTTTCAAGAGAACTGACTGCCACTCAAATAAAGAAATTGCAGGTGGGTTTCCCTCCCTTTTTGCAAACCAGATCACATTCCAGCCGTCTCCCTTTTGATTTCTATTATCTGTCTTTGTCTCGCGTGCAATTTTGGAGATGTTGATGGAGATACTGCTGGAGAAGAGGGGGAAGCGAAATCAGGGGAGATTGAAATGTGTGGGGAGCAGGGGAACGAGAAGGGGGTCATGAGGCGTAGAAATTGGAAGCAACTGCACCGTGTGTACATAGTGTGTACGTACAACAATATTGGAGGTAATCGAGAAGCGAATGGAATTTTCTCCAGGTGACAGGGAGAAGGCGGAGAAAGCTGGAGAAAGTAAGAGAAAGCACGGAGGGAAGGCAGGGAAGGCAAGGAAACGGAAGAGGGGGAGGAAGGAAGTGAGTCGTCGCTTGATTATCTTATCTGCCTTATGGAGTCCGAGAGATTCTTCATCCTGATCCTGGTTCGGATTCTGATTTGGTTCATTCCTTTATCTTGTGCTTGAAACCACGTTCTTTAATAAAGTACTAGGAGGAAGATGGGAAAAGAGTCATTTCTCCCCTCATTTACTCATGTAATCATCATGATCCTCATCATTGTGACCTGCCGTGCAAGGAGAAGCTCATTCCGTTTTTATATCCACATATTTAAATGCTACATGCCCGCGTCTCTCTTTTGCCGCGGTGTTCCTACAGAAGAAGGGCAAAATAAAATTTGATGCACAATATTGAACTTTCAAGTATTGTGAAATGAAAGACTGGTATTTTAATAAACATTTGATTTGCCAATATTCGTCTATACTTTAACTTTTACAAAAGTGCTGTTCAACTAGCTTTTTAATCAGGAATTTGACGATTCGACGTCATAAAATAAACAGTCTAAAGTATATTGGCATAAAATGACCTTTTATATTGTGACAATATTGCTCATTTTGCACAGGATTCGTATCGACCCACGCAAATTTTTTGCGTGGGTGAAAATTTTGGATTTTTTGAAATTAATAAACTTTCACCTACATTTTGCCTTAACTTTCCCCGTACTTTCACTTTGTCTTTGGCCAGCAGAATTTAAAGGCCTTTTCAGAGATATCTGTTGCACTGCTTTTATTTCAATATGAGATGGAGGACTTCTTCTTTTTCTTCTTCACTTGAGTTGTCCTGATTTGCTGGCTTGTCAGCAGGACTACAGAAATGATGAGGCAGAAATCGGCGCTCTTGCGGCTGCGGTTGAGCGGCCGGCTGAACCGACTTGATGTTGAACGTTGAACAGAGAGTTGAAGATGAAACGAAGAGCTCTTGAAAAAATACAGGGTGATGAATCAGCAGGCTGATCATGATAATCATCATCATGATTGTGCTGATACAGAGTCGGTGGTCGATCTGTGGCTAAGTCTTCTGTCTCTGTCTCTGCATTTTGCATTTCTCCAATATTTCGCCCATTTTTTGCACACCTTGCGATATTTCGAGTCAAAATCCACAGAATTTTCTCCGTAGTTATTAAAACTTGGTATATTAAAAATGTGTATGAAAATTTATACATGTATGTCTGTATTTTGTGTGTGTCTGGCACGTTTTCATTTAGAAATTTGAATATTGGCCCGACTCGGGTTTAAATGACCGTCCTACCCGGGCACGTACATCTTTTATTCCATGTTGTCTCGAGACAACATGGAATATTCTAGTAAAATGAGGAATTCTCCTCTATTCTTAGTAGTCATAAAAATAGGGGGAGAAATTTTACATTTTACTTCAAAGGAAGATAACAACGCATGATATGATATGAGATAATACGATAAGACGTATCCTCAAGGAGTATTGACGCTGGAGAAACAAAATTATTTGGAGCTTGCTCAAGGAATGTTTAAACGACAAATATGTATAGCATACAAAGGACTCTGACCTTGAAGACATGTTGATGGGACAGATTTTGCATCTCGGCACGTCCAGTTTTTATTTTATTGCTAGTCTCCTCATTTTAATATGGACAAAATCATAAGGCTACTTGCAACAACAACAAAACAACAATAACAACAACATGACGGTTTTATAGCAATTTTCATTTGTTTACATCCTCTTTTTATAGTCCCTTCATCTGCTCCCTCTTTACACCCGTTTAACGTGAAATGAAAAAGAATCAAATGATAACAGTGTGATAGCCTGTGTGTGCTTTCACTTTTACTTTCACTCTTTAAGGTAAATAATAAATAGGACTGGGGAAAGTTCCTCACTGGGAGAAAGGACGATGATCTGAAATCCAATCCAAAACCACGAGTTTGCTTTCCAGTTTTCTCCATGCCAACATACAACATACAGCATGTAAAAGCGCGGTGTTTAGGCGGGCGACGTGCTCTGAAAAATATTACTGGAATCTAAATTCAAGAGAGAGAGATAGAGAGGCTGGAGAAAACCCGGGTAGAGTATGATCATGATCGCAAAAATGTATGTAGATTCTTGATTGTAGATATTTCATGATGTATTCAAGGTCTTCTTTTTATTCCCGTACTTTCACTTTCTCTGTGTGCGTCTGCTCTTTCTCTCTCACTTTCTCCGTGCTTTCTCCTCTTGAGTTAAGAGTGGAATTTAGATTCTGACGTTCATATCTCATGTCTTGTCTCTTGAGCCGAGGACGAGGAGTCGAGTTGAGTCGACTAGAGTCGTGGTCGTATACAAAGGCAACATAGAAATGACGACAGATAAAATGGAGAGCACGCGGAGAAAGTAGAAAACGAGGGAAAATATATGAAAAGGCGCGTCTGTTTGCTCGCTTAGCTCCACACTTTCACTTGCTTTCTCTTTTTTATTTTTCTCGCTTTCTCTCCTGCTTTCTCTGCTTTTTCCTCCGTTGTATGGTTTTCATATTACGAGTGTTTAGTTTGTGGATGGATTTGACTACAACGTACCTCCGTTCTACAATGTACAGTGTACAGACTGTGAGAAATAAAGATTGTGACAAGATGGGAAATGATACAGTGAGCTGGAGTGAAGATGCTGCTGCCGCTACTCCTCCTCTAAACTCTCTCCTGGAGAATCAACTTTGAAATATTGTACACTGGAAAAGGCTCGTGTAATAATAATGGTGCTGCGTACAGTACATACATAGACCCTGGCTGGAAACGCAGTTGGATTTGGAGTTGGAGTTGGCTGGAGAAAGGAGAGAGTGAATGTGGATGTGGATGTGCTTGAGATGAGTTGGCAAGCTGGAGATGCTGGATATGTTGGATGTTGAGTCGTTACTTGTGTGTTGTCTTGGACTGAGTCTTCTTCTTTTCCCTCCTTTGACTCGCTGCCTGCCTGCCTGCCCAGCTTGAAGCTTGATTCTAGTACTGATGCTTCAAGACTTGGAATCTGAAGAGAATTGAAAAATGTAGATTGATATTTTGAATTTAGAATCATCTTTTTATCTATTTTCTCTCCTTTAACTCCTCTTCTTTTTCTTTCATATCTCGGGCAGCAGACAGCCTGAAAAAAGAAAAAGAAACAGTGCACGGGCACACACAACTGAATGGAAATGGAATAAATGGGAAGGATAGAAGAGATGTCTGCATATTTATGTACACATGAGAAAATCCTAGGTACTTTCTCTGGTGCTTTCTCTCGAGCTCTGTCTACATACTACATACAATACCGTAACACCGTTTCACTCCATTTTCTCCGATCCGATCCGTTCCGTTCCCGTTTTCCCGGCTTTCTATTTTCTTTTTGATCTAAATCCTACCTCAAATCCTCGATATCTGCAGCCGCTGCCCTTTCATTCTTCTTTTCCGTGGGATAACACGCATTCGATTTGGATTTGGATGCAAATTTCAATACCAATATGAATATGAATAAGAATGGAAATACGAATTTAGTTCTCAAAACATGCAGCTATCTTCTCCATTTTGTGTATCAATACTTACACTATAGAAAAACATCATCTGTTAATGAATTCAGAGGTGATGGGAAAAGTCGGTCTCGTTAAATACAAAAATAGATGGATGAAAGAAAAAGTAAACAGAAAATACACAAAAACTGGCTTATTCTTATTTAACCTGGGAATTTTCCTCGTATTTTTTCGGTGTAATCGGATCATATCATGCGGGATTTAATAATTTGAAAAATACTTTGTAAACTTAATTTAAGCTATTGAGTAAAATTTAAGAATTTATTCTCAGAATGATTAGAGATTTTATAATAGACGGTTTAAACAAAAAGACTCTAAAAGTGGAGCAAATTTTGCGCCATTGTTATAAATTATCTTTTTTCCACTGCGGAGAAAGCAGGTGAAAGCACAGTTGAAAAAACCCGCCAGTTCTTATGATTTACCCGAAAAGAGGGGGAGAATACTTGTCTGAGGTATTGTAGAAATTTTCAGTGCTATTTAATTTAATACTTGAAAAGGGAGAGAAAGGTAGCAAAGTGGAGTGGGAGACAGAAACTGCATAACAGAGAAAGTGGAGACCACGAGGGGAGAGAGACAGGAAAAGTACAGAAAGAGAAAGCAAAGAAAAGTTTCCCACAGTTTCTTCATCCACAAAAAATCTAATGAAATGCTGATTGGAAGGAAAGAAAAAGAAAGTAAGGGTAGATGAAGGGGGAAAAGAAGAAGAGAAAGAAGAGAAATAGAGGAAGAGGAGGAAGGAGGAGAAAACGAGAGACGCTAATTTATTGCATTTTCCACTTGTGCAGAGTCCTTTCTCTCTCTTTCTTTGAAAGGAGAAAATGTGCACAGACTACGGGAACTAAAGGACGAGGAGAAAGCCAGAGACAAGTCAAGTCAAGCCCAGAGAGAAAGAAAGAAAGAAAGAAAGAAAAAGAGAAAGGCAGAGGGTAAATTGAGCCATCTGGATACCTCCACATATATGTATGAATGGGTGTGTGTGTGTGTGTGCCGTTTGATAGCTCCCCCGTATGCACCGTCGGAGCCGGATTTGATAGAGAGAGCAAATATACAGAGAAAAGAAAGAAAAGAAGCGGAGAAAGTGAAAGAAAGGAGACAAGGGGAAAGACGCAGACAGGGCGCAAAGAAAAGAGAAAGCAATATGTACATACATGTTTATACATATATATACAGTTTTTCTTCTACTACATCTTTTGACTCGTTGAGTTCTTAATTCGTGAAGGAAGGAGAAGAATCGATCACACTGCTGCTGCTCCTGCTTGCTGCACCCAGCACCAAAGCAAGTTGAACACTTTCTCTTTTACTTTCTTCACTGCAGAGAGAGAGTGAAAGTCTCCTCATTTTGTCTCGTCCCAAGTTCTTGGCTTTACTTTCCTTCCGTAGTCGGTGGGGCGAGTTTACGTAATATCGAGAAAGATTGGGCTCCCTTTCTCTCGCTATTTTCAGCTTTGGCTGGAACTGGAGCTGGGGCTTCCTCTCGGTTAGCATAAAAAGCCACAGCGGTCGACGAACAGTTTTCTTACATACATACATATGTATAATGTATAAGGATGAGGGGAAAGGAGCAAGTTTAATTACAAGACCCTCGCATTACCAGGAAAATGGGCGAGCATGAGTTCTGGTATGTTCTCGACTTATAAGCCCTATATGTATTATTACAATAAATATAAGACAACCGGCATTCTGGAGAAAAAAGTCAGGTTTCTTCGTATTTTCTGCATCCATCCATACAGACAGTCAATTCGATTCGATTCAATTCAAGTAAACCGGGAAAACCAAGAATAGGGAAGGTAAAAGTCAGGCTGATGCTTTCTCCGGCGTTTTTGTCCATGTCCATGTGAATGTGGATGTCATGCCATTTCTATTTCCTCATTCAATAAAGCAAAGCCGAGGAGCTGAACCTCAAATCCAAAGCAAATCCATAGAAGAGACAAAAACCCGGGAAAATATATTTTTATATAATATATTTCCCTTTAAAAAAATTGCATGGTAATAGTGAAATTTTTACTGCAATGAAAATGGAGTTTAAAACAAATAGAAAGCAGTCATTGAAAATACTAAACTGTACTAGGCTAATCTTTGATTAGCTATATTGCGCACACTCAATACTCAAGCAGGCCTTAATTTTTCAAGGCTAATTGCCAGTGAAAGTTCCTTACTTTCCCCGCTTTCTCTACTTTCTCCGGGCTCTACACATTTCTTTACTTTCACCACCTACACACTACACACACATACATACATACATGCTCACACGCATCGACGCATTTTCTTAATTCGGACGGAAGGAAAAGACGAAGACGAAGCCGAAGCCGGGGAAGGGGAGCCTTGACGTAATTAATCCACTCGAAACGTGGGGAAAAAACTTTCACTTTGTAAAGCCAGGAAACCCGATTATATTCCACTTGATACAAAGTGAAAGTAAATGTATGTGGTGCGAGGCTGAAGCCTTGTTGGTTTTGCTCGAGATGCAAGAAGCTGTTTCTTGCTCACGTGGGGGCGAGAAGGGGAAAAAGTCGAAGGAGCCGGCAACGGAATAAAAAATCTGTCATTTATCTCTCCTGTTACCGCAGTCAATTTCTATATGTACGAGGGCTGTTTTTTAAGTCTTAAGAATACCTGCCTAAACGACGGAAAATTGAGAATCAAACTACGGCATAAGTAAGAGCAAGCGACTTGATGACTAAGCAAACAAACATTGTGTCGGCAGGTTCTCGGAGAGAGAAACAAGAGCTTCTTCAATTTCAAAAATGGAAGAAAATTTGAAAATCCCAATTTTGAGAAACGGCGTGTCGCCGGATTTTTATACCAAAAGGGGGTTGTACCGATGGGGATATTTCAAGTATTGGTACATATGTAAGGTAATACTACTGTGTCTTAAACCCAAAGGGTTTCATTGGGCTAGTCCATTTAGTGTAGGAGAAATGACGTCGAAGGTAAACCCAGACGTGGACGACTAAAATCCGAAACTTCACCAATTTGGATCCCAGTTCTGGAGAACCTATACATGTTAGATTTCCGGAACATAGTCGACAATATACTAGAAGAAACGGAGATATCGAGCACTAGTATTTGGAAAATATTCGTTGAAGGACTCTCCGTGTTTAGGGCGTGTTTGCAAAATGCACGAACAAACTTGAGCGTTTCCCAAAAGTTTTATCAAGCCCACATTTGTCATGAGAAAACATACTTAAAGGGAAAAGTTGAAATTTTCTCCTTGCATGTGGTAACAGCTAAGGCGATGTAGGTTTAATACTTTTACCCAAAATCAAAACAGAATCCCATACATAGGAATGACAAAGAATATCCTAAACCATGGTAAAATTACCAACTTGTACGGTTATGATAGTCGTATTCTGGGACGTGGACGAATTTCGCTTCTACCATCGACAGTGAAGAATCAGGACAGCACAGGGCCTTTATTCCAAAAAAGTACTTGAAATTTTCTTCATACAGTACTTCAAAAATGTGAAATAAGTGAAAAAAGCCGAATTTTCCGGCTTCGAGACAATGCATCACCACACACATGTAGTTTTGCTTTAGCTGCCATTCAAGAACAAGGAATCGCAAAAATATTTCACATATCCGGCATTGTTAGCCTTGAATGA
>JAQIVE010004111.1:0-15187 GCA_034698285.1 Sminthurinus bimaculatus | reverse complement strand
AATTTATTTTCAAACATTTTTTCAAATTTATTTTCAAACATTTTTTCAAATTTATTTTCAAACATTTTTTCAAATTTTTTCGAAAAATTTGGACCCCTCCTTTGCGATGGTACATTGCGCCCACCCTCGGAGAGCACTTGTTTTTTACATATTTTGCTCAGAGCTCAATCGGAGTAAAGGTTGACCTTTGTAGGAAAATGTAAAATACTAACTTTTTTCTACCATGATTTGGTAATCAATCATCGTATTAGAGCTCTCAAAAAATATTTTGCCTTCTTCCTCAGTCTGGGTGAAATGGACGAGAAAATGAGGGAAATGAAGATGGTAAAGACGGGATGGCCCAGTTCTCTTTCCTTTGGGGATAGTTATGTATTTCTAGCCTTACATTTCTCCAGCCAAAATATCTCCTCGAGATGTACACCAACATAACATAACCATGAACCCGAAGAGGAGGAACGAGAACATGGGAATGAAAATGAAGATGAAAGCAGCTAAAGTTTTTCCAGGAAAAGTTCTCCATCCTAATTGCAATTACCAGGTCCCTGTGTATGCATGCATACATGGAGCTGGAGATATTCATCTTGTTCACTTTCACTCCGTTTTCATGGCCAACTTTCCCTTTCATTTTCTCGGCCGCTCTTTCACTTTCACCTCCACTTTGATTCCAGGGGAAGTGTGTGCAGTGTGCATTGTCAAGTAGTTATGATGTGGTAATGTAATGTAATGTGATACGATATGATACGATGCGATATGATGGGATCAGTTGAGTACTTACCCTGGGACAGACCCGGAACATACTCGGCTCTGACAAAGGCAGCAGGATTCTCAGGTGCTTGGCGGCTGTGAGGAGGATATCTGGCTGCTCCATGGGGAACTTGAATTACCTGTGGGAATTTAACGAGGGAAGGAGAATCGGGACGGAGAGTAACAGAGAGAGAGAGAGAGAATACGAGTTTAATTTCCAATTTGAAAGTAAATACTGTCTACATGCTACATTAACAATGTGATAGTATGTTGATGAGACTCGATATACACAAGTTCAAAGTGAAGGGGCAACCTGGAGCTATTATGTATAACATAAATAGTAACCCCGTGTATTGTAAATTGTAATTTTAATCGAAATTTAAAGGAGCTTTATGCTGTAAATATTATTATATGCATAAGGTCCTTTCTATACTCATCTTCAGCAAAATCTCTATAGTAAATGTAGTCATTAGGACGATAATATGAAAACTGTTGATTTGACTTCAACTCAGGAAGCAACAAGCTTTAGTTACTACCTGACATAAACATCATTAAGCATGATAACGAAGCTACCTTTCAGAATATATTTTGAAAACATTTTTGACACATGAAACTCTATCTTTCAAAGGACCAATCTAATCGACGTCCTATTTCTATCCCACAACCCTTAGAGAGAAAAACACAAAAGTCCGATGACTTGTTTTGTTTAAAGGTAAGCAACTTTAATATGATGGAAAATGTAGACATGCCTCGGTCATAATGTTTCGCAAGTTGGGGATCATCCCAACAATGTGCAAATGTCCAGAGTTTGCCAACGGATTTGAATTGTGACTTGAACCTTGGACTTGACCCTGGTCTTTGGAGAAATTGTCTTGAGGAGATGGCCGGAAAAGGGGTTCTAAACTTGTTAACTGTGGGTCAGTAAATCCTCGATTACGACCTTGACTGTTGGACGCATCATCATCATCGGCCGTGCCCTTGGCTTTAGCCGTAGAAGCCTTTGAATTCACATCCAAAGTTGATGAAGATGCGGATGAATCATCGCTCACCTCCTGATTAATTAGTACACTCATTTAAAATAATCCTTACTTATGAGATAAGATAGGCTTGGCACTCAAAAACCGAGATACTTAATGCTCATTATTAAGAGCATTAATTAAACTCGGTGCCAAGCCTGCCTAATGTTTGGATGGACGAATGCCGCATCTAATAAAAAGAATCCATCAGAGCCATCAAATCCAAATCTAAATCTACGACGAGGGAAAGGCCTCGACTACAAAAAATCAAAATCAAAGGTCCAACTACCGCAAGCTAACCAACAGTTTTTATTATTAGTGTGGATACCACATACTCGGATTATTATTATTACGATCATTAAAGTTACGGCTACTTTTACCCTATATAGAATATTGTATGTACGGACAGTTGGAGTACAGATATTAGTTTCGCTGATACATTACGAATGATACACAGAGGGGTTATTTTCTAGATTACATTGTCTTGTCATCCTCCGCACGCGTCATTCAATCGTGCAGATATGTAGCAACTAAAACTACTCAAACTAGGACTATATCTATAAAAAAGGTAGAGAATTGGAACGAGGGAGGCACACGTCATCAAATAAGCCGCTCGTCCTCCCCTTCCTCTCCACCCTGAGAAATGGAGAAAGTCGGAGATTATTTAGTGGTCTACATGGAGAAAGGTAAGTTGTTAAGGCAGCTTTTTCCACTCCCTGCTGATTCATTAAACCGCCACTGCCATTCCCAGTCCCTCGTCCGTTTCGTCAGCTATATCTCTGTTCCACTGTTCCACTTTCATTTGGGCACCATTTACCATTAAAATTCCACAGCTGGCATCGCACACTCGACACTGACGGTCGCATTACAGAAGAGTACAAAAAAGTACAGTACATCACATGATCTCATCATTGCCAGTGCCAAACAAAGATGGGGAATTAAAGGTTTTTCCTACAGAGTTTGCAAGGAAAAACCCTAAAGACTGGGGCATCCCTGGTTCCTGCCAATTTTGTATTTACGTTTTTGCCCATTTTCATGTTCATACCTCTCTTTCGTATTCTTATCAACGAGCGTAAAATTCTTTCTCTCCATTTTTTTGACCACTGGTTCAATAATTTATTTTCTAGCAGTTGATGTAACAAATACTCATAAATAACACAATCTACAGCAACAATTAGTCTACTACTTCCCTAATTCAAGGAAATCCACTGATTTTGTTATTGCTTTGACATCCGTCAAATGAGATGATAAAACGAGCAAATTTTGGGGTTAAAACCATCAAAACAGGACCGTACAACAGTAAAATAGTAGTTCTATTTCTACATCTAGGACAAAACATACAATACAGATTACAGGTACACAGTAAACAAATAGCTTGTTATTTGTTATGCAATGAGTTATCAACATAGTTTTCTAAATACTTAATCCAAAATTATGACAGTAGTAAAATAGCTAATTACTTCATTTGAATATGTTATGAATACACTCCTAGGTTTAAGTTCTAAGCTACTAAGTAAAAAGAACTAATATTAAATGAGGGAATTTGAAGAAAATAAAGTTAAAACGATTTTTACCTTGGCCTTCTCAGCTCCAGCTTTTTCCTCTTCGTACTCTGACAAAACTGGCTTGAATCCTCCTTCCAAAGCCACCACGGACTGAGAATTGAGAGCAAAGGTTTTTTTCGAAAATTTACCAGTGTGGTCAACTTTGAAGAGCTGTTGCTTTTGTTGTTGTTTGAATTGTGGATTAGCGTCTAACGAGCTTTGGATTTGAGCGAGCATTTCCATGGCTTTCATGGTATCTGCATCGACATTGTCGGCGTTCTTTGTGTTGTCTTCACGACGAATTGGCAGCTATAACATTTACAAAGTCAATTATAACATCTAAAATCACAGTAAGAAGTGAATAATACTAGCCCCAAATTTTTCTCCGGTGAAATTCCGATTAAGCCAGGGCAAAATTCAAATAAAAAATTTACAACCATCTATGGATGTTGTTAAAGGCCATTCAGAAAATCAAAACTTACCTGAGTAGTTTCCTTCTTGGGGATATCATCCGCAAAATAAACTTCGACTGGGGACTTGTGTGGATGGCCTGTATCAATTAAAGTAAATTGAATTACATTGAGTATACACTTTAACTTGCTTCACTAACTACGACAACTGCCTGGGAGAAACGAGCTGTCATCAAGTCAATCAACTCCACACAATGGCTATTAATGAATTGCGCATTTTACAGTTAATTTCTAGCTTGGAATTAAACGAAGCTAACCTGGGAACTTCCTCTTTTGAATTTGACTAGTGTTGGGGATTTCCTGTACATTTGAGTTGAGGTTAGCGTTGGCATTTACATTCGCATTGAAACTGTCGGGGGAGCCTTTAAGAATTTCCACGACTTCCCCATTCCCACTGTTTTGAACCCTTTGCACAGCCTCGGCAATCTCTTTCGGGAGTCCAAATGGCAAGTTGTCCGTGTCATTGATTTTAATTATCTCAAAGTTGGGATTGCCATTGGAATTGGAATTTGCATTGTCCAGAATTTCCTGAGCTAGCCTCTGATTGCCACTGTCATTTAAATCCATGTTCATGTTCATGCCGATGCTTCGCAATCCCATTTTGATGACTCGAGCCTCTTCTGGATTAGGTGCGTGGGAAGCTTGCTCTCGCTTTGGGAGGTTCCGACTGTGACTGTGTGGCCTTCCCTCCTTGTTGTTTCCATTGCTGTTTCTATAGTGGGAGGGCACATAGTCGACAAACTTGACGTTTTCTGAGCTCAACGAAATGGGCTGCATTGTTGGCTGCTTGTTCAGTCTCATCAAGCCGTCGGAGATCTTGGCCAAATTTAGGCCGCCAGTGCTTTGACCTACCACCTCGAACTGACCTCGGTTCGGACTGGTGATTGGGGGAGAAACGGTGCTTCCGGCATAGACTAGAGCTCCGGCTCCAACACCGGGAATGTTGACGGGCATTGGAATGCCCTGACCCTGTTCATATCTGAGAGGGTGGTTGAGATGGGTCAATGGTCGTCCGGTGGGGGATTGAACAAAGTAGTCGCTCAAAACGCCGGTTCGTGGCTCATAAATTATGCCACTACCGTCCATGATTCGTTGACCAAAGTGGTTGGCAAAAGTGGCGTAGGGGTTGTGAACCGTGTGACCGTCTTGCGGGTATTGGACTGGAGCGTATTGAGGTGGAGCCGCGGCGTAGATTCCATGACGCTGGGGACTGTGAGGGTGCTGTTGCCCATGGTTGACATTGACATGCTGAGGATGAGCGTGGGCTGACTGGGGCACCTGGAGGTAGCCGTTAGGGCCTAATTGAATATTTTGAACGGGCACTGGGACAGCTACTGGAACGGAGGGCTGACTGGGGATTTGGGGTCGACGGTAGTGAGTCTGGTGTAGTTCCGGTCGGTTTAAGAGGACCACGGGAGCTCCTTGACCTTGACCATGCTGACCTTGTACTGGTTGTCCAATATTAATGGGCAAAGGAGTGCTGGCTGTTGCTGCTACCACCGGTTTGGAATTTTTCTGAAATTTTGGAAGTATTTTTTAAAAATTTCCGTTTTGTCTCGTGCATCGTATTTAGTCCTTTAAAATGAAGCCGAAGCACATTTCCATGGTGTGAAATGTGTGACAACTAATCTCATATTTGTAATTAAATGGGGAGAAACTCCGTCAATTGACAAAAGAGATTTCCATTAAATCTGTGTCACATAGCCCATGAGCAAATACACACATGTGTACAAATTTGGTCTCTATGTATAGTGAAGGCAGCCCACAGTAAATAATATAGAAGGCCAGAGAAAGGGGCTGAATGAATAAAAGTCGCTCCCGGCGCCCGCACACAAAAGACATTCGCAGTCGCATTCACAAGCACTTATCTCTATCTGTACGCGGTTGCGGCTGACTAACCGGTAGAAGTAGAAGCAGCAGTATACATACAGTCGCAGTGCTTGAATGGCACGGCAATTCAACTCGGTGCAATGTCATGCCCTGGCATGTCATCCGATGCCACCGTGTGCAGTATTGTGCATATATGAGCCAACCTTTTTTGTGTAGCGACACGAGAAATCTCTCCTGGTTCATCTTTAACTGATGGAAAAGATCAAGCAAAGATAGCTTTACATACATGTGCAATATACGGATGTGTCTTTTTGTGTGTTGAGGCTGCTGGGCTTGATTTGTCCTGCCTGTCTGATCAGAGGTCGTAGAAATTTATGTAGCGAAATGAAAGGGAATTCACAGTGGAATACAGGGTGAGCTGCAAAATTGTACACATGCATGTCTGCACGTATATATGTATGATTTTATGTGTGCATGCACGCGAATTCGAATTCGAAAAGGAACAAAGACACAAGACAAAGAGGAAGAAGAGGGAAAAGTAATAGCTTCAGATCATTCTTTTTTCCTTTGGCAGCTCCTTTCCCCTCTTCTTCTTTTTCTTGGTATAATGTTTCCAACCTACTTGCTTCTCGTGCAATTGACTCGAGCTTGTCTTGTGCTCCGGCACTTTGGATTTTCCATGTTGCTGCTGTGACCCTCCACCACCACCATTCAAGTTGGAGTTGGTATTGGCGTTCGTGTGTGGATTTCCATTACTGTTCCGGTTCCCCTTGCCTTCTGTTCGGCTTTCTCCGGAATCAATGGGATTACTTTTGGGAGCATTCCTGGACAAACAACAAATCACATGATGTAGTTTTTTCTTATTTATCTCCTACAATATATTGAACATTTATTTGATCGGTTTGGTAACTTTTGGATTTGGATTTGGACTTGAATTCGGTTTCGGATTTGGATTCTGATTCAGCTTTGCATCCTCTTGAAAAAAAGTCGAATTGAAATCGAACCCAGAAAGGGATTCAATCGATTCCACATTCAATTTCTATGGAAAAATAGGTTATTGTTTCGGAGAAAGGGCGATGGAAAATTCATACAGTAAATCCTGCATGTATCAAACACTGATTTAAATTTGCCTTATCAAATACAGTATGAAAAGTGTTCTAAATATGTATAAAAGGGATTCACTGTATATATGAGCAGGAAATCTAGTCTGTTTGTTATTCGGCTGGCTCCCCGCATTTTAAAGCCTGGGACAGATTTTCTCTGTGATACATTGTACATATAAGTACACATGTACATAAGTAGAATACAATGGATTGGGTGAGATATGTATGTATTATGTATGTAGGAAAAATAGGGGAAAGTGAACTTACTCGATGTGATTGCCGTGGAGAAGGATGCTGGAAGAGTGCTGAATACTCTCGCCAACCTCTTGATCAGGTAAACTGTGTGATGGGATGTTCTCGGAAGAGTCGGATACAGGCTCACCTCCATTCTCGTGACAGCTGTCGACAACGTGTATTTTCCAGCCCAAAAACCGATGTGTGTAGCACTAGATTGATAGACAGACAGACAGACAGTTAGATAAAATACATGGATGCATGTAAATGGACACACACGGATTGAATACATAGAGTCGAGCTGAGCTGAGCTGAGTTCAGCTCAGAATTCGAGGTAAAAGCATCATTTTCATTTCCTGCATCCATTAGACTTCCTCCGGCTTATCTCTCTCTCTCTCTCTCTCTTTCTCTTTCCCTCCTCCACTCTCCACTCACTCTTCATTTTATCTTTGTATCTTGTCTTTGTTCTTACCTTTGTACAAAGAGTTAGAGAAAGAGAACGAGAGAGAGAGAAATACAGAGAGTAAAAGGGATTCGAATCTGAACTTAGCTGAGCTCCACGTAAACTTTTAATGGTCAGCCGATAGAATAATAATATGATTATTATTATGTACAATGTGCATTTGCATCGTATTGTCTACATAGGCGGCTAATCTGACGATGTTTTGGATAGACGAGAGAAATCGGATGATAGACTCAAGGGAAACCTTACAAAGTAATATTAAGCAGAGATATACTTGATTTTCCTTTGGCTTTTTACTTCCATTTTTTTACTGCAAGCCATCCATTTGTATTCTGTCTGCTTTTTTGTACGTTGTACAACTATAATCAGTGCTTTCCTCATGCATCATTTATACCATATTTTATCGATCGATTTTATCATCTCACGGAAAATAAAGTAGAGAAGGCTAAAGTGCTTCCAAACTTTTACGATGCATTAAGAAGGATAATAAAAAAGGGCAATTTTATCAAATAGAAAATAATAAAAACAATTCACTTCATTGATAATTAAAAACGAGTTTGGGTTATTTTAGAAAAAATTTTTGACTTCAAATAAGTATATATTACTGTTAAACATGTAAGGGAACTAATTTCACTGCAGCGATTGAAAAATTAATGTTCATCCGTAATGAATAATAGCGTGACCTTGTAATCTTCAGACAACCGTGTTAATTAAGACAAGTTGAAATTGAATCGTTTACCTGCACCTAATTCTCTAAACGCCGAAAAAGGTGAAGCAATAAAAAAGTGAGATTTTAAAACTTCAAAACTTACTTGATAATAAACCAAGTCGGGTGTATTCTCATCCGGAGTCCAGTGCACGACGCCTGTGATTTAAAATCAAATTTTAACCATTTTAATCTAAATTAACTTTTGTTTAAAATATAATGTATTAGATTGTTGTTAATGGATTACCAGGTCGTCCTTCATCACACTGCAGAGAAAGGCTTCGTTGATAAGCTCCATACGATCCAAAGGAGTCCGCGGGCTGCTCGCTGTTCTCAGTCCATTGACACAGACGTCCGGTGGCCGTGGGGAAACTTTCTCCATTGACATCACTTCCAACTCCAGCAAACACCTTGACACTCTATTGTCACCAAAAAACCCCGCGTTATTAAACTAAAGTTGTCTCTCGTACATCCATGAATATGAATATTATTAAGGGTCCTCATGACAAATTAAAAGTCTTTTAAAAGAACTCGACCATCGACCACCAACACTCGCTGTTATTACACACGGAAAATTAATTCCATCCAAAATGTTTATTACTACGATTATTAATGCAATTTGTGCTCCAGTGTTGTAAAATAGTCTCGAAATAACTGTATAATATACGTACATATAGACAGTTAATTAAAATGTGACTAATGCATTTTGCCAACATATACATATAGCTGCTATACAACTATAGGTATAAGTACCTTCTTCTCGGCTGGTGTTTTGTACTGATAGCCTCCGACAGGGTCGTCAGTAATGTAGAAGGGATGGTATTTAGCCGGGATCTCTGGATTATCTCCTCCTTCCGTTATGAACGTATACTGCTTGCCTCTAACCTGTGGAACGAGACAAGGGAAAGCCACACTGTGAAAATAAATTCGGAGCAACGAGATAAGAGAGAAGCAACCAGAGAAAGCGGCGACCAAATTCGCAAGTCTCTGCCATCCTAATGATAATAATAGTAATAATAATATGTAATAATGATTTTGCTGCCTCCAGAGCAAGAAGCAGAACATGAACAAGAACATGAATATGAAGAAAAAGAGGAAGAAGAGAAGAACGCCAAGAGAATAGCAAATAGCATGGTTCATAAAACAGTTATCGTTCAAAGATTTTCCAATTATATGGGCGGTCATAAATAATTAATAATACTTGCCACATAGATTTCGGGCACGAGGAGTCCGTTTATGTACCTACGAAATACAAAATTAAAGGAGCGTGTAAACAACCAGCGAGACGACAACAAACAAAAGTATCTGTATGTAGAACATAGAAAGAGCCTCGTAAAATCGAATCACAAAATATATCCTTGTAAGTGATGCAGTGTGCAGACTCGGCTCATTTTATTTGTCACTTGAGCGTTGCCAATATTCATCACTACTGTATGTACGAGTATGTATAGTACATATATACATACAAAGTTAGTTGGATGCGTACCATGCGATGCCCCAGCCAACTTGATTAGTGATGGCCGTATATCCCCGTCGACCGCCGGTTGGGCCCATCTGAGCGTAAAAGACGCGGTCTTCAGGCTCATGACATAAAATTGGAGGAACTCTCCATGGGCTCACTTTACTCCCCGAGTCCACTAAACTCAAATGCGTCTGATGGTTTTGGTTTTGATTTTGGCTATGACTCTGACTTTGAAGCCGGTGATTATGACTCGAGCTGGATTTTGATGGAGAAGCCGAAGACTCCCTCACGTTCTGGCTCTGGCTTTGACTTTGACTTTGGGATGAAGCGGGCTGGACAACAGTTTGAGTGAGGTACTGTTGATTTTGCGGTTGCTGTGGTTGTTGTTGTGTTTGTTGTCTTTGAGGCTTCCGTTCTACAGCGGGGAGAGGAGCTTCCGTCACGAGACTCACAAGGGATGAAACGGTGGCGGGGAAACTTGTGGGGGAAACTGAGGCGGAGGAGGGACCAGGGACATCTTCAGGAGCTGGGCAGTTCCACTTGGGGGGTCGGCCAAAAGAGACGAATAAATCCTCTGGAATTTCAAAATCATAAATTAAATATTAAAAAAAGTTGATGAAAAGTTAAATTTAAACTGGAGTGCAGAAAGTTACCCCTGTTCCAGATGTGGTGGTAGGACGCTTCATTTCGACTGTTGATTGGACCCACAGCCCTATAAAATGGAGAATTATGGAGAAAATCATGATAAATTGGCCTTATTTTTACGGGCAGTGTATGAATGTGTGTGTTCTATACGTAATTTGATTTAATGTAATGTATATTGTAGTATTGTAATATAATACCAAATCACGGGTTGGCTTCCATTAGTGAGAATGTTTTTGTCCAGATCGTCATGGGCTTTGAGTGGTCTTTGGAAAGTCAGCATGGTAAATCCATTTACGACCGCCGCAGACAAAAGTCGAACGTTGTTGCCACCAGCCTATTAGTCATTGTATATGTAGAAAGAGGAGACAGTCCAAAGGAATAAAATCATTGTCAGTCTTATAATATAATACAATGCGCAGAATAGAGAGGCGTAAGCATTATTTATGACCAATTTTCCAGCCTCTTCTTTCTTTGTACTCTTGGAAACTAAGAGCTTTCCCTTTCTTTCCATACTTAATACACACATACACTAAGGGTTGAAGTTGAAAAGCCTATTGCAGTCGAGAGATTTTGAGCGAGCTTTCGTGAATGCCCTAAAACGGTCTTTATTGAGCTTTTCTCAACGCTTAAAAGAAAATCGCCAGGATTATATATATCTGTACTTTGTATGTATACGAGAAAAAGGTTTTGCGTGGGGGTAAATCTTTTGCTTTGTCATATTTTAGCCGATTGTCCCATTTCCAATCATCTTTCTGTTTTGCTGACTCAGATTGCAGGTTGGGTAGAATTGTAATACTACAATGAAGGCACCTTTTCTGTTTGTACAATAATTCCAAACCTCCATAATTTAAATTAAATGGCAAAAATAAAACAAAAATCTGGCCTTTCTTCCCTGTATTTTCCACCTCATTTGGATGCAAAACTTTCTCCAACTCCTTTATTTTACTCTTTGAATTATTGTATTTAATGGCCATTTCTTTCATTTTCATCCTGCATTTTACTGCATCTATACTGAAATGGAAAGGGCAAAGAAGTACTTTTTATGATACATCCTTCTAATGATGAAACAATTAAAACTTTTCCCTCTCTTTTCCTTTGTTTGTATGTATAAAGCGACTCATTAATTTTCAAGGTAAAACTATGTATGTATCTTGTGTGTGCACTGATACTTTTCATTGCAGGTTCATTTACAAGTCCTCAAAACTGCCTCGTCTAGACTGGAAAGGGAGTTTGGCTTCAAAGTTGGAGTTGGAGCTGAATTTGAATTTGAATCTGAATCTGGCCCTGACTTTTATTGCAAAACTTGATGATTTGTTTCGTTTAATTTAAACTCGGGATTCGTGACCTTCCTCAACTTTCTCCTGGGTAAAATCTCCTGTCAGCTCCTCCCATTTCATTTTATTTCATTCCATTTTATTGGGTAGTCTGGGATTCTAGTCGAGTGAATTGAACATTGAGCACGATACGCACACACAAATACCTATACCATTATACATGTACTCTACCCCATGTATTGAGATCCCGCTCTGGCCTTTCTATACACTTCGCATTGCGAATTCTGCAAGCTATGCAAACGTAAAATCGCCGAGCGCACAATGTGCCATTTATAGTGCCCCATATTACATTGTACGTATCATACTGGGCCTACAGTTTCAGTTGTGTTTAGTTCTGCGTGTGGATGGCGGACTTTGGGGATTCATTTTACATTTACAATGGGGAGTTGTAGTTGGACGCCGACTTGTTTCCTACATTTCTCTTTCCATAGATGTATGTCTAGGATTTTGTTCTGTTCTGGGCCAGAGATGAAAATTCGCAAGTCGAACAGAAAACAGAGAACCAGGCCAAGGCATTCAAAGGGATAACGTAGAATAGAATAGAATGGAATACAAAGTAGGAGAATACACAGAAGAGGGTGGACAATAATCGTTGAAAGATAAATAATAGTCCGTCTATACTCTCTGATCCTCGACTGCAATCTACAATCAACTCAAGTCATATGTGTTCGTACACTTGTAGGCCAGAATACGAATAGGAACAGGAATACGAGTACGAGTACAAATACGAATAGGAAAAGGAAAAGAAATGGTACCAAATTCAAGGGAAGAAGGGACAAACCTGCAATTTGGAGTCTGGGCACGTCCCGCGTCGTCCGGAGCATTGAGACTTACTGCATGGGAAAAAATGTCAAATTGATAAGACAAATATAAATGATATATTATGTATGTATGTATGTATGTATGTATGGTACATACGATAGAAAGTGGAGCGGACAGTGGAAGCAAAAGTAAAATCACAATCTCAGTCGCCATGCGACATGTAATACAATGTATACATTATACATACATACATAATATATAAGTATATATGCATTCAACATCGCAATCTGCAGCCCCTTATTTTCCCTTTCATTGAGATTCGGGGATTTAAGCTTCCTCCCTCATTTATCATTAGTGCACTTCACAAGTTGGCTTTGATAAAAAATTAGGTATAGAGAACTAGGGTAATATCAAATGTGTGTAACCTGTCGAGGAAGTAGTCAACGACGTGTCCTTTTCCAGTTTCTTTCTCGAACCAGCCCACGATGACATCCCCTGAAAGTGAAAGAAAAGAAGGAATATGAAACATGGAATATCTTCTGTTTCGTGAATTATTACGTGCTGAATGAGAATTGTTTCCGAATTTTCGGAAACAATTTTCAACAATAAAAAATCCACAAGCTTGGGCTTGTTGGCTTGTTTGCCAAGCAATATAAATAAAGGACCGTCATAAAATCACTATATGTGGCCAATCTGCACCATATTAAATTGCTTCCTCGTGAAACTCTGGCAATATTGCACCGTCGAAATAGTTATTAACTTTTATTGCTATTGTTGCTATTGCTCTTCTACTGCTGGAGTTTTTAATAACGCTGGATCATTTTCAACTATAAGTTCTTGATTTTTGGCCCATATCATGTGTTCAATGTATTTTTAATATGAACCCTTATAAAAATTTGCCATGTTCAAAAAATATTCGATAAGAATTCCAGTAAATGCAGGAAAACTGATTTTCAACCAAAAAGGACCTTAAAACATGATGTCAACTGGGCTCATACATTTTTTAAGGGAAAAAAAATTTCAAGTCTTGAGATTTACTTTTGTCTTGTTTTTTCAGAGACATTGGTTGTATGTTTGGAAGGAAAGTCATTCTCGTTTAAGATATTGCGGATGGATGCATATAGCTGCGTATAAATCATGCTCCATATTGCAACGATGTGGATCGGATCTTTTTGACGGCCTCGGTGGCAACAGCTTTCGGTTTAATGGCAGTATTGTGCCTGTGTGTCTCTGTGTACAGATTACAATACAATATTTTGGTTGGCCTTGACTTTGACTTTGCAATAAGGACAATTCGCGATGCGTTCACGGGACACATGAAAAAACAGCCACAGTTGCATAAAGTGGATGATAAAAAATATTAGAATCATAAAAACGATCCATCGGCTCCAATTAACTTTGTTGTACTTTCTGGTTCTTTTCATTTTCATGTTGACCTTCTTTTGCTGCACCTTAAGACTTATAACTTGATTTCTGGATTTTATGCTTAAATCAAAGACTCTCTATGTTTCAGTTTAATCTTTTTAGACGAGATTGAACAATTTAACTCACAATCGCAGTAAAATTGCCAGTTTGAGCAATAATATGCAGCAGACTTATTTAGTTATTTAATTAAGTTAATATAATTGTAAATCACGAATTAAATGAGAAATTGTGAGAATTATACCTCCAATCATGGTGCTCCTCGAATCTTCTCCCGAGAGTCCAAAGGCCATGTAGTCCGTGGGGTCTGTAATTATAGAGAGATGAATTATTACGATGCTTTCTTATAATTAAGACAAATGCTTCATGGGATTTCATTGTGAATTAACACGAAAGAGAATCAAAAATGACACACTGGCTGATATTTTACGGTTGACTACACCGTGCCCTGTCTTCTTCGATTTTCTTTTGGTAGGTATAAATATGATGCAAATGACAATTTGTACGACAGTCACGTTTCAAGTTCTAATAGGCTTAACAAAATTTGGTATGGATGCAGCTATAATGTTGATGATCAAGCCAGCCTTAAATGTACTTTTAATTTACATGATACGCTACAAAATTAGACTGTGACAAATGTACATATCTAATATCCATTGTAAGACGAACCTATGCGTCCGACGAGCTGCATTACGACGCTTTCTCCAGCCACCGCCCATCTCACCTGCGATTAAATAAAGTCAAATAAAGTCAATTAGCAACAAATCAACCATTGTATATTGTATCGTTGCATTCAAGTTACTATCTTTATGTTTCTCATGAAATGATATGTAACTGTTATTAATATTTCTTACCTCCAACGCCAAGTCGTCATTGAGGACTTCACAGTTGAGTTTTGTCTATAAAATCATAAAATAATATTTTTAATTGTTTATTTGACTTGAATTTTTGTGTAGAAACGCAAACCAAAATGTTTGGTTCAAAAATATTTGGATATTCTCAAAAAACTCAAAATACGACCAAAATTTTTCTAAAAAGACCATTTCATAGTAAATCTTTATTTTTACGTCAGGTTCTTCCAGAAAGAACTTTCAAGCGTATTTGTCAGGGAAAATTCAAGTCTATTTATAAGACGCAAAGCGCTATGAAATATTTAACAGTGGGGTACATACAGTACAACCTCCATAATATCAACCTCCATGATATCACCCTCCTTCGTATCAACCTCCATGATATCACCCTCCTTCGTATCAACCCTCCATGATATCAACTTCATGAATGAAGTTGAAACGAGAGAATTTAAAGACAGGTAGCCATCTAAAGGAATTTGAGCTTTTACAAGTTTATCTCTTGTATGAAAAACTTACTTTTGTACTATGCCACATTCATGCATTCAAAAGTTAGAATCCCGCTAGCTCGCAAGTGTTTCTTTTTCAAAAAATCTACTCAACC
>JAQIVE010004110.1:0-15190 GCA_034698285.1 Sminthurinus bimaculatus | reverse complement strand
CTGGATTTCAATGAATTCACCGCTACTCCGGCTGGATTTCAATGAATTCACCGCTACTCCGGCTGGATTTCAATGAATTCACCGCTACTCCGGCTGGATTTCAATGAAATCATCGCTACTCCGGCCTGATTTCAATGAACTAGTTGAAATACCCGGAGCGGTCGATTGAGTATCATCAAATCGACCGTTTTTCCGAATTAATCGCAATGGATTTTCTGAAATTCTGCCTCAATTGCTCAGTAGTGATGATTTTTGTCGGAAGTTGCTTTGAAAAAGTTTTTATTATTATTTTTTTAGCAACAACGTTTTCTCAGGTCAGATTTATCTTGTCTGGTTTAAAATTTTTAAAGTCCAGACCAGGCAATAAAAAGACCAGACCGATCTGGTCAAGACCAAAAGCAGACCAAGTCGGTCTGGTCTGAAATTGGTGGTCTGGTCTAGTCAGTTACTTTAGCAACACACTCATACTGTAGAATGTTGAAATTTTCATTCTCCCTGATATTGATAATTTAAACCAGTTTTAATACATAGTAAACGACTATGTTATTAACTATCACCCAATGGATGTCATCCATGTATTTTTAAATATATAATGGTGTAATTATCAAGAGTATGATCATCACCATTAGCTTTCATCTCAGGTTACTAATAGGGCATAAAAAGAAACGTGGGTGGTTTGTGTTTGAATAATAGTGTACGCATTATAATTCAGTGTCAGGTATCATCATCAATCCATGAACAGTTTTAAATGTCATCATGGTTTTAAAACTATTTACTTTATGTAATTGGTATTCTGCGTAGGATGTTTAGAAAGAGGCTTCTATTTGACAGCACCATGTTGAGTAGCTTGTTTAAGAAATGTCAAGGTTTGTAAATTATGAAAGTGATATGACGAAAAATTACAGATTCTTTGGTACTCTTATTCGAGTACATTTATTTGGGAATTGTTATTCTAGGAGTCAGGCCTATTACAGTTTGTGGCAAAAACCAGACTATAACTAGGTATAGTAACAAAATAAACCGTCAAGTGTGCAGTGCACACAGTAATAGCTAATAGGGATTAAAACGTCAGATTTAGGTGTATTATGCTGCAGAGAAACAGATAAGTAGCTACAAATCCCAAGGTTTGTGCATACAATAAAGCAGACAATCTCTGTTGATCCTATTACACATTCATAAGAGACTACTGTTGTCTGTTATTGATTTCTTCATTCTCCATACTTCTTGGATACTGAAATGTAGTTCAAAAGTCTGGTTTGTAATCACTTTTACCTTTTCCGGTAAAGTGGAATGAACAGTCGTCATTAGGCATAGTCGAATAAGTGATGATCAAAGATTCATGGCGAACACTCAACCGTATTTAGTACTTTATTTATACACCACAGTGCACCATGGCTGCGTTGTCATTAAAACGTTTCGTCGAATTTATGTACATCTGTTGTATTATACATATTTCATGTGAGTATGAAAGCAGTACAGGTACAGCTATTATTCATTGTGAAGATTTTTTTTTGTCAAGTGCAAATCCAACTACATAGACTGTTTGTTAACTAGAATTCTGCGAAATTCGGTTTGGCGCATTCGATTACAAAACCGATAGAGTAATTTTGAATCATGTTTCAGCCACCGTATACTTAAATTTAGCTTGTACCCTATGTATGTATTACTAAATCCCACAGGGTTCATTAATTTGGTGCGTCAATGTCAATATTGACAGTAAAGTAATATTAGTACCCATCTTTGCATGTACATGTACTTTGTTCGAAAAACGAAAAACTACAAAGCACCTATCCATACAAGTTGTTTGCTCTCAATGTACATAATGACAAAGAATCGTCAACTGTATTTCCTCTTCCTGATGTCCCTATACATATAATACAAATTTGTACTTCAAAGTTGTGGATCTTATGTTTTGAAGTTGTACATTGTACACATACCATTTATAATTACACACCGCGACTGTGCTGATCATTGATGTACATAACTAACTGTAAAGAATACGGGTGTATAATTTGTGCACATAATGTATGCAGTGTTACTGCAAACTGTAAATAGATGGGTGTTGGTGTGTAATATCTCGATTTTAAAGTTATTTCTTCTCATTCTATCCTAAAATTTAGCAGCATGTTGTTTATGTATCCTCTAATTTGCTTATACATGCGTATCTGTTATTTACAAATTGTTAGTTCATTTGAGTTTAGAATTCACATCATGGTAGATGATATGGGCAAGAGATTCTTTTTTTAGAATGTAGGTATGTATTTTAATTATTGTGACAATGCTGTTTCCTTATCAAATGAAACCCAAATCGTAGTTTATGATAAGTGATACGGTAGTAACACACTATGAAAGCTATTTAGTAATATAGTTGGTGAGAAGGAAGTTAGAGTAATCATGTAGTTTATTATTATTGTTTATGGTGTACTATGTACTCGATGTATACATGATACATGATAATAAAGTCATTATTTGGACTTTGTATTATGTACTGTACATTGTACATACAATGTACAAACCAAAAACCACCGACCGAAATCAACTAACATAGATAAAGTGAGTACTTGAGAATGAAAAGCGGAAGAAATAAGGAAACACTCAACTAGTGGATAATACACTGGAGTGGATTACGAATGTGACTAATATACGAATACATGTATATGTATATGTATGGATATAATTGTGTGAACGTGTGTGTACAAATTAGTTTTGTGATTCGCAGTGGTTATCCAAACATGATTATTATACACATGGTATTTTTTGTTGTGTGTAGGTTGTAGGTTCCAATGCGAAAAATTCGAGAGGTGAAGAGTCAAATGTTATTTGTTTATCTCCAAACGCATTACGTGTATTTTTCAATAGCCATTCGAGAAACTGTCAACGTAGGCTGTGTTTTTTCTATTATTTCACAAACAGTTACCCTCAACCTTAAATAACGTGAGAGGCGGAGAAACAGTCGAACCGTTATTTCTCGTTGAATTAGAAAGTTGTGGTAAAATTCGTCTTTGCTGTTAAACTCAAATGCTCATTTTGCATACTTAGGATCTGGTAGTTCGAAATTTCAAATGCACAATACAGATCGGGAAAACTTCACAATTGAATATTATCATCAATATATTCGTGTTTATAAAACTTTGTCCATACTTAATCACTTAAATATGTACTGCATTGATTTTAAATTTTCAGTTTATAGCCCTTTACATTGAAATATATATTTAGGTTTTTGCTTTACTGGACTGAAATGTTTAATATGCTCATGTGTTCCTGTATATATGTATGGGCATTCTACTCACAAAATGTCGAAATTTTGCTGCCATAAACTGGCATTTTATTCTTGCATATCAATTGCAGTTAAATGGAAACTGTTATTGATTCAAGTTTTTTATGGGTTACGATTACGAACAGTCTGGATATTGTGTATTACGTATTACAAATGTTTCAACTGCATTTTTTAAGAGTCGACGCATTATGATATGCAGCGTTTGTTTACCCACAATGAATGCAAGAAAACAAAAACAATGATGGAAAAAGGGGTTATCACTTTGAACGATTATTTAGCGTTTATAGTTTAGATTAGCCAAATTGTGAGCGCTTCCATACGTTTTATATTCGAGATTGGTGATTTTATTTCTATTTCCATTACTTGCATGGGAGTCTGAAATACGTAAACATATGTACAAGAGGTATAATCTACTATCAAATGGAGTTAAAGTATTAGTTATGGGTTTAAACTGATTAATTTTGAACTAGATCAATCCTGACTGGTGTTTCTAGGCGTACTATCAATGTACGTATCATGTAGCGTATGCTGTATATTGTATTCTACGTACAAGAATATGTGTATCAATATGGGTGTCATGTAACAACATGCTGCATCATAACATATCATATTCGTTTTTATCTCATCTCACCGTACGTCATTGGACCTTCTTATTGACTTCCTTATATATATATTCAATATTTACAATGATGTGCATTCTATCATTATTTACTATTAGTTTTTCACCGTTTATGCAGCCTATGTTAGATAGTTACATACATCATATAGCTACATGGAGAAAGAGGGAGAAAGATGAAAGAGTAAAATGTCAAAGTTCAAGGAAGGGCGGAAAATCAAAAAAAATGTTATGGAGGAAGAAGAAAAGAATATATGGTAATAAATAATGTCCGTTATTGTCTATTTGTTCACTCGGGTCGAGTTGTGTGCATTATGGGCTATGTGTTCTCATTTAGAATTTAACATTGGACATAATGATGGCATTTGTACAGTACATTCAACTTATGACCATTTAATCTGCTCGTATAGCTTTCTCTCATTTTGAATCTTTTGCCTCGAGTGTCTTATACATTATAGTTATAAGGCTCAAGTACGTGAGAATGACAATAGTTTGTCTAATTTCTGCTCGCTAATCGGGTTTATAAGTTCAAATGGTTCCGTAGTAATTTCATACATTATACGGCTGGAGCAAGCCTGGATGCCTTTCCCCTTTTTGGAATCTCGTTCCCAGACCCCGGGCTTTCCGTGCAAAGTGATTTCGGCATAGTAATATTGCTCGTTGTCAAATGATTGTAATTATGATTATACTACGAGAGTATACAGTTTACACGGATTTATGTACATACATAAACTCGGCAGTAGTGAATGGTTGAATGGTTTGGATTAAATAGGCGAAAGGAAATTTGAAGTAAAGCCAAATTTCGTAGCCTATTCTTCTCTTTCCCTTTCTCCGTCTTTCTGTTTGTCCATCTCAAAGTTCAGTCTCAGTCTCTAAACTTACCTAATTCTCCATTTCTGTTTCATCCCATAGTAACAGCCTTTGTTTGCAGATACTTGAGTTACACGAAATGTTTTTTTGGATCAGCACTCACTCTTTACTTTGATTGTACAAGAAATCTTGTTTTTATTTTCACTGTGTGCTGACTTTAGTCGCACACATTCTACTGAATTCTGCCTTTGTTTGTTAATTACTCCATCGTGGAATATTTTAATATGAAAATGAATGTATGTTACAATATTTTAAAATAAGGTCTTCTCGTAAAATGGTTTGCATCTGACATTCTTTTATAATATATTTATATTTTGTACATTGTACATATTATGTACAAAAGGCATCTAAATAATCGTCGAATGTTCACTCTTTAATAAGTTGAAAGGATGTGTTCCATAAGTTTCTTAGATAAAATAATGATATTCAAAAATAAAAGGAATTCTAGTTTGAAGTTATTCAGAATTCCATGCATATATTATTATCATGATACAGCAAGCTTACAATTTGAACGGAAGACAATTAGACCTAAATAAAGAATCACTTTAACTAAATTTCATCCTGTACGTTTGTTGATGAATGTAAATGCACAACCGGAACTAAAACGAAGTGTGAGACATATTGTAGTGCATGCGTGTACTGCATAATTGCAAGGTATAGTGTGGACAAATTAATTCTCATCTCATTGTAGGATCATATTCAGCAGCTATCACACAGGCATTAAAAATCCTCACACTCCCATCTCTTACGTATGCACTGTGATGAGCTGTTTTCTCAGGCACTTAATAAATATAATTTATACGTTGGTAAACATGGTGTATGTATGGTGTATAATAAAATAACAAATTTCGATTTTTATTTTTACCGTGTATTAAAATACATAAATATATATGAAGGGTTATCAACATAATAATTCTGATACACTTATCTATCTTATTCAACCACCAATATAATGTCTTTGGAATTTTATCTACGTATGTGCGACTTTTTTTACAACTATCGTGTCTATCGCTTGAGCAACACTAAACAATAACGAATACGTACATATGTTTATTACAAATGAATATAATTATGATAATTGATTTTTGTAATGCATACATACGTACGTATTACATATTATATGTGTGTATAATATATTTTTCTTGAGATTGAAGGAGAGAAGAGAAAAGATTTTAGTCGTTACATTATATGTAAGTATGTGTAAGTTGTATTAGTATATGACGTTAGTATGCATGGGTATATGAAGGTGAATGCAAATGAAGATGAGAAATATCACAAAATCAGGATTTCAGGTGCACCTAATAACGCGACTCCTGTTCGCTACATTTATTATAGCCAGTAGCTAAATATCGAATTCATCGGCCTCGATTCTCGATGTAAATTTTTCTGCGTTGCCTCTACTTTTTCACTCTTTTCTCCCATCTTTGTTGTACAGCCACAATCCACAAAATTCTTGTTTTATTTGGATTTAAAGTGCGTTTATTATGCTTATGAATGACGGTACAATAGTTGTACAGTAGTATAGCATACTTACATGTTTACGCATCAAATCTGGAACGAAAGGAAAACAAAAAGAAATAATGGATTTTTGAATGTAGACTCATATAAACTACGATTTGAATTGATACATATGTGACCTTTAATTTAATTTATCGAGTTACTTAGAAATGAAAATACTCATCGTTGGAAAATTCACTTTGGTTGCCTGATGTATGTCATCTGCACGTACTCGGTATAGACTCAATCGAATTTTTTGTTCTATATGCTTGCGGTATGTTCAAATGGCGCGTAAAATTGAAAGCGGTAACAACAGGAATAATAATAACAATAATAGTCATTTGACCTTTTCACCTTACTTGTACATGACTTAGGTAGCAAATCCACCGGATTCTGTTTGGAATTGAGTTTGGAGATTCTCAATTTCAGTTTCAGCTCAAGTAGTATGTGTGTGAAATGTACATGGGTAGGAGTGGCACTCAATTTCAATTGTCTATTTGATTCAATGTCGGAGCAAGCATTTTATTTTGATGGGTTTATGTGTATCAAAAGATGAGACTAGAATCGGGCCAGCGTTCTAGTTCTAGATAGATAGAAAATTGTAAAATTGTGCAGCCTGCAGAATGCAAGTGTATGGGTGTGGGTGTAAAATGCAGATGTAGCTACTTTATTACATGTATCTATGTAGATGTTTTATGCTAAGACTCGCAACCTAAATTGTGGACGAATTATTAAGCTGTGTATGTATGGTATACTTGTAAGTATAATAGAGAAGAAGATGGAATGAACATATAGCAAATGCAAATTGTCTAATATAAATCATTGATAATCCTTCACATTTGCTGTTATTCCATTTAGTTTGTCCTTTTCCTACATTTACATTTTCTTTCTCTATGCATTTTTAAGGTTATGCTTTTCGTCTGATATTATCCTGTAGTTATCATTCTCTCCAACTTTTAGTGCTTACAACTAGACATTGATGAAAAAAGGATAGAATGTGTACGGCTTTACACACTGAACGACCGGAAGCTGGAATGGAGGCAGCGATACATAGCTAGATAAACGGATGGATGATACTTGAGTACGTTTTTTCATACCAAAAAATGAGTTTCTCATCTTCTATGCCATAACTTACTCTGGCGTGTCTAGTGTCAAAACGTACTCTATTCTCATTACGCCCTTCAATATTAGTGTCTGATATGATACTGGTAGTGATTTACGATTTACTGGCTTTGAAGCGGCTTCGGATTTTCTCGTGTCACGGTCATAGAACCAAAGGAAAAGCAGACTAGCATGATATATAAATAAGGAGCAAGGACAACTGGGATGCTGGTGAGGCCATTATCGTAAGCGAGAATAGGTAAAGACCTTGAATGTGGAATCATCTTCAAGTGTTGAGAGTTGAGGTTAGAATTCATAGCCTATTTATACATACACGTTGGATATGCGATATGCGTCAAACTTACATTTTCTAACAAAGTATTTTTATTAGCCGACAGGATTTTCTAATCATGTCTTAAAATTTAATGACAGATATCAGATATTGGCTTTTTATTGACCTATCTTATGCACAAAGATTGTTCTCCGGCAGGGTAAAAATAATTGGCCACCTACTTCATTTATATGAAGCGAATGAAGCCTTTCAATGTAAATAGCCTATTAACCTTTATGTTGGGTGATTGCAATTACGAAAAATTACAAAGTTATGAGAAAAGTGCACAGTGCACAGTAATGGTATTTTGATTCGCTTTGTTATCACACACATATGTTTAGTGGATACGTAACAGCAAAAACCGATTTAGTTTGTCGGTTGTTGGATTATTGATTCTGTAAGGTTGTCATTTGTTTCAATGTTTTTGCTTTTGGGGTCTGTGGTACATAAAGTGTTACGGTGGATGACTTTATATTATAAAACAAAATCAAGAGTGCAAGATAAGAACAACAACAATGACGTTGATGGCGATAATTTTGAGGAGGAAAATAGTAGATTGAAGAATGTCAAGTGCTTATACAAAGACGTCGAGGCGACCAAAAGCAAAACTACTATAGCTACTGTTATTACTATTCCACGCTCGTTATACAGTGGTTGTTTTTCTCATCCTTTTATGTATAATATATATTGCTGATGGCAGCTCCGCTCGAGTTGTTTCGCCTTCATATTTTTGTTGTTGTTTTTGTTTTTGTGTCGTTATGCGAGCTTTGTGTATTTTCAGGATGATGGGAAGACAGGGAATTTATGTATGCATAATGCATAGTGAGAGAAAACACGTGGAAGAAGGCAAACTTTTTGATTCTTATGTATTAACCTATTAACTTGAAGATGATATTATTCTCTCAGCTATGTATATTATTTATGTATGTATAATGTATACGTTGCAATTTGTATACGTGCAAGTATTAAGTCCTAGTATGTACAGCGTATGTCGATATATTTTGAATGATCCCAATTTTATGCCAGCAACAACGTTTGTATAATACAAGCTTTATATTATTTTTACAAAAAGAGTTTTATACTCGAATTTATGGAGTATTAACGCGGAAGGTCATAAAGTTTTCGAGTTTTGTCCACTTGTGTTTTTACTGCTCTCTCGGCTGCAATGAGCAGTCAACAGTAGATTTTGTGATGTATCGTAGATTCTGATGAGAAAGAAGGAGAGGCAGAGAGAAACTGTGAAGAAGTGGAGGATGATTTTTATGTATTGTTTTGTGTGCTTCTGTTTTACTTTCCGTGTGGAGACAAAATTGGCAATTTCTCCATGTACTACAAATTATATAGCCAGCCAGCAGTAAAAAATATAGTACAACTAAAAGGTGGAAGATGTTTGTTACAACTTATTTAGTTCTTTTAAAACCAATGGGATATAACAAAGAGAAGTTGCGACTCGAGAGCACGGTGTAGCCAGTTTAAATGGTTAGATGTTAGAAGCCAGAAAGTGTAGCGCACTCAATGTTCAGGACTAGTAAAAAGCTAGCAAAAAGTTCCAAGAGACTGTTACTGACGTACAGAATTGTATTTTATGTGATGGACATTTGTTGATTCGAATTGCCCCTCTTGCAAGCAAGTGAAGATTTTTTATGTGCACATTGTGTGTATTTTGTGGAATTCGAAGGTATTGACAATTTCAAACATTTTGTGCTTTCAGTCTTTCGTTTTATGTGTACTTAATCTAGCAGTGAATTTCTGTATATTATGTGTAGCAAGCAAGTTTTATTTTTGTCAATAGCCAAACAGTAGCTTCTCCACTACTTTTTTCACTCTCATTCTCTTCGGAGCAAGAAGCACTTGAAAGTTTTTCAAAGCTTTTTCATGTTTCAAGTCTTACAAGGTAAAATTGGAAGTAAAGTGTTGTGATTCGACTTGTCCATTGAAAATATCCCATGACACAAAGTGGGTATGCATATCTTCAGATTACATAAAGGTACTCATATGTACATGTAGACTCATATTATGCATGTGTATTTTTATACATGTATTGTTGGCTGGTCCGCTTGACTAACGAGAAACATTGATTTGGATATCCAATGGAATTGGAAGCCGAATTCTATGGAAATCAACTTCAGACATTTTCTACTAAATTTAGTCTGTAGTCTGTATATAGACATGTGCATCGAATCGGTTTTCGTTTTCGCCGATGACCGATTCAATTCAGCCGATCGATTTGCAGTGTAAAATGGACGTGTCAATAGATGCGTGTTCAAATTGTTGTATAACATCTGACCTGTAAAAGTATTACGGACATCATGTAATATGGAATTAATTACTATCCTTGTGGGAGGGGAAAAGAAACCATAATTTATATGCTCCATTATAATCTGTGAAAATGCAACTCACAGTTTTATGGAGTTTCTTCAAAGCCTTTTATTAAATAATAATAATATTATCGTAACATTCTGCTCAAAGAAGCTGCATAAAAACAAACGTATGTATGCAAGTTGCACGTGCTAACTACTATCTCAATAGACATTTGCTTATGGCTTTTGACTTTTTATCTTGTATTATACCATTTACTATCATTATTGATCCTTTTTGGGGCTTTCTTTCAAATATGTATTTTTTCTCTCTTTCTTTTTCTGTCTTTACTGGTGCTTGATTTATGGTAGTCATTTGCCTGTAATTGCTAATATTCTTTGGTTTTAGGCCTTTTCATACTCCTTGAGCATAATGAGATACGGTTAGGTAACCTGGAATATTTTATGTCTTTTATGTGAGGAAAGCCCTTTAGATTTTTCTATGTGGTCTATAGTTGTGCATATTAAACAGTTTGAAGCGTACATAATATGCATAGAGACTCAAGCCCAAGTCAACACTATGTATAGCTTGTAGCTGTATCATAAATTTGCGTTGGCGTTGATTTTAATTGTTGTTTGTTGATATTCTTCATTTATCAGCCTTTTAATAAAATGTGAATGTGTACATATTTGTGCATTATCAACATGTTTATCGAGGTTTGAAGAGCATCGTTTTTTTTGTTTTTCTCAGCGAATGCAGTTCTCACTGTCACTTGTCTTGAGCATCGTCATCATCGCTCTGAAGGTTGAATGCAAAAAGGTACATGGACTACATATGTATGCACAACTGTTGTTCATGTAAAAATTGGCGTTGTATACCAAAAACTGCTCATAATATAGAATGTAGAATGTGCATATACAGTAGTATGAATCATTGCAATGACAACATATTATGGTATTAGAATTTATACTAGTTCATCGACTTTCTCAATGAAACGCAGTAAGTATGTACATGCTACATACCATTTATTCGTGTGAATTTATCGTTGTCTGTGCATTCGAAAAATAATGAATGCCAAAGTGCGTTCATTGAATTATTACACTGGCGATATGGAGATTATTATACATGTATGTAATTGCCACACAATCAGATACAATATATTTATATTAATTTTATGTCTAGAAGTGGTCACTCAGTTGTAAGCATGCTTAAACGCTTATTATATTTTTTGGGTTAAGTAACCCTTGTCTTGTCCAAATGAGATTGTGGGGTATAGGGTATAGGTGTACATAAAAGTGCATCGGGTCTCAATTAATAGCATTTAGGGACTCGTGTACAATGTGCATATTTGACGTTTTTATACATACATAAAACAATAAATATTCTGCTCTGAATATGCCATGTTAATGTTCAAATATAGCATGTAAAAAACTTTGCTGACGTTCACATGGCATATTATGAGAATTCGTAAAGAACTGAGGGAGTTGTGAGAAAATAAATAAACACATGAGCTCTGCTCATATTTTAGTAGTAATTGTACAGTTGGTTCTTGCAGTTTTATTTAATTTGTCATTTAAAACCTTGATACAACAAAATATAAAGCACGAGTGTGAAAAATGCGCGTATAAATTCATAGTAAAAACTCACTCAAGTTATTTAGTTTGTACCTACATTTTGATAAAACGTTCTGTTTTTTTTCTTTTCCCTCTCTTGTACTAATGCATTGTAAGCGGTTATGTTATGTATGTATATTCATCATTTCTATCGTGTTTTACAATACATGTAAATATTAAATACACACATGTGTGATATGTATGAAATTCTCAGTGTGCTGCGTAAATGTGGAATTCACATGCAGCTCAATTCAAACCAAACATTATCAAGTTTTGGCCGTTTTGATTATGCTGTGTATTATATGTCATGTTATCTCACAATGTAGTTCTGTGGCCTACATTATGACATCAGGCACAACATTCGTGAGCTGTGCGCATATGAGATGATATATCGTATGTATGTACATATGTACAACAATTTATTTTTTATATAATATTGTTATAAAATACACCGTGATTGTCTTTAGATACTTGGCAAAAACAACAAACAAGAAATCAGGTATTCTAGATGTATAGACAGAGAGGGAGAGGGAACGATAGAGACAGAATAATAGTAATGATGATGATAACAATATTCGCGGTACAGCTAACTATTGGATTGTACTTGCCTATACAACTAGAATATGATATAAACAGTATTCATTGATTTCTTTACCTATACATTTCGCCTCTATGGTGTATCTGGAATCTGAATATTATATGTTTGTATATGATATGAATGTACAGATATTATGTCTTGGAGTTTAAAGTCTTTTGGCTGACTCGTTAGTTCGTTTAACTGGCTTCTTGCCGCCGCCACCGCTTTATGTTTTTTTATGTACACCTTTCAGTTTAACTTATCAGTTATGTACACGGTATGATAGCTCACACTATATAATATACAGCCAAATAATGCATGACATATAATTATAATCGTATTCGTAATTATAATGATACATACACAATACACAGCTATACACGAAGAAATCACATGGAGTCCTGTAGTCTACACTCGTAACCATAATAATGATCATGATGGCATGCATAGTTTAAACTTTTAGTAAATGCCAAAGGCTTTATAACATATATTTATACTCCATACCCACTAAGGAGCAAGTATAAAGAGCATTAAACTTTAGTTGGAATGAAATGTCAGGGACATGAAAGCATGCCATATAATTTTATATTTGAAATAGTAATAGTAGTAGGAGTTATTGTTAGTTTAGTTTAGTACAATAACAAATAATAATTTCTCGTTATAACCTGAAACCTGAACACTTCGAGCACGGCATGTTTTGTTTAGTATTATTCCTTTTCACTATTCGTGTCATTATTGATTTTATAACTTTAATTTTGTTTATGTTTATACTGACCTATGGAGTGATTTTGGTCTTTTTTGGCTAGATGCATGTCTAAGTTTTTTAAAAAAACTCGGAGCTTCAAGTTGCTGGAGGTTTTGACATACATACGACGCTTCACGAAATATCAAGATAAAAATACAAAACGGTTTAGGCATTAGTCACTTTTCTCTGCAATCGAGTAAAATGCATTGGTACTACGTACGTATTTTTAGTTTCAACTTTCTTTGTCGTTTCAGACATGAACTGCTGTAAATTGAGATATTGTATGACACGAGATCTCACGAAGAAAGTTGATTTAAGCTGAAAAATTTCATAACAATAATTAGTTTTAGGTTAATAATGTGTTGCAGGGTTAATGGCGAACGGTGATGTAATCTAACAACTGATGACGAAAGCCGACAAGAAAGAGTATGAGTATGTGACTGCGATGCGTTGACTTTGACCGATAATTGAATTGAGTTGTACAGTGACTATCATTTAAACAGGCTCGTTCTTTTGTGTGCATATAAAACCATACCTTTCTGCGCATACTTTTTTGCAAGTGCTTTTTGGTACTTGACGGCTATTGAATCGTTCAATCTTTGCTGATGAGTTGATGGTTCATGTAAATACCCAAAAAGAAAAAGTAATTGTCAGAACCACCTTAAATGGTTATGCATACATACACAAACGCGTACAGCGTACTATCATTGAGATGGGTCTAAAGAAGAAGGTAAATAAAATATTAAATAATAATATGTACAATGTACGTTTAAAATAATATATTACGTGTTTTTACAAGCACTCTCGATGGACCCCCCCAGCGAAAAAAGCTCTTGCTTAAATAATCATGAAAATCTATCTATATGTGAATTTATGGGGACAATATCGTTATGTTAGTATGTATATATTATGTATCTGTTTTAATGATTGTGGAGTTTAGCAGCAAAGTGGGGAGTGGAGAGGTTTGAGTTTGAAAATATTTTTATTGCTGATGACTTTTTGGTCGTTAGTCAGTAAGTTAGTTTAGTCGTTATCGCATTTTTCTACTCCTTCTTTTTCAGCTTAACATTCACTGTTTATTTATTTATTTATACTCTCTGCTTTTGAGTTGTAAATGCATACAAGTATGTATATTATATAAATTATATTATGCTTTATCAAATCGTGTAGAAAGGGGTTGAAGAAACTCATTATATATATAAAACAATTTAATTGCTATAATATATCCTAAATGCATGGAGATGGAGACTCTATTGCGTAACTTGGTTAATGTGCATTTGAGATTTTTGTGCACAGCAAATACAAATATCATTAACTATGCAAGCTCAAGTTTACTCTCCCAATTTAATTTGTCTCTTCATCCACACATGTGTGGATGCGTAAATCGTGTGTGTGTGTGCATCTACCTAGATATAATGAGCACACGTTTGTACTATGTAATGTAGTGTATTCTCCATTCTAGATTCGAATTCTAGGTAAATTGTATTGAGGGATCGTTCATTGTTAAGTTTTGTCCTCAAATAACTAACGGCTCATGAATTTTCGCATTTGGTACAAATCCTTGGAAAATATTTACTATTGTTGTTGTTTTCATATCATTTTTCGCTCTTTTCCACCGTGCACAATGTGTACAGTGTACACTTATAAACCATGTACAGCATGCACAAAATGCTGCCTACTTCTATTTCATTTTGCTATAGAAAACTGGGCAGTCAAGTAAATCAGTGATTTAACATTCAAACTTGCTCATCGTAAATGTTGTTCGGTTGTTGTAAGTATTATTTTGTATGTAAAGTCAACCCCTCAAGTTGGTGTTCAACATCCCACTGCGTAGCTGCTAACGACTGTTTACAGTTTTTATAAAACTAACTACACTCGAGCTTGCTTGCATGTCTATCTACTGTCTGCATGTGCATATTGCATATTCGAGAGTGTGTCTTGCTATGCGTGGGGAGTAAAGTAAATGTGCGTGTAGTATACTATATACATACATTATACATATTAAAAATGCGTAGATTCACTGTAGTATACCTACGTATGCATTCACATGTTCAGTTATTTGAAACTTGAAACAGCATGGGAATAATAATATTGAAACGTCGTAATAATTATGGTAATAATAATTGTACTCTTTTTACAGTTATGAAAAGTTTCATAAGGAGAATGATGTGAATCATTTGTCAGAGTATACATATTGTAACGAGTCAAAGTTGCGATGGTAATGTGAGTTTTCAGTCGAAAGGGAAAAGACGGTTTAGATGGATG